>JARJEC010023696.1:0-14554 GCA_030264575.1 Tachinus sp. AB-2021
AAAAATTTTTAAAATAATTTCTAAAATATTTTGTTTATATTATTTATATAAGCAAATGATTAGTACCAAAAAAATTAAAAAAATAATTTCCAAAATATTTTGTTTAGACTATATATATATATATATATATATATATATAAGCGAATGATTAGTACCATCAATATTTATAAAAAAAAATGTAAAATAATTTCCAAAATATTTTGTTTACATTATATATATGTATATATATATATATATATATATATACATATATAAGCGAATGATTAGTACCATCAATATTTATAAAAAAACATTAAAATAATTTCCAAAATATTTTGTTTACATTATATATATATATATATATATATATAAAAGCGAATGATTTAAATATTTATACAAAATGAAAAAATAATTTCCAAATTATTTTGTTTAAATTATAAATATATATAATTAACTTTATTTATTGCACTATAATTGAATTTAATTTTACCAATATTTTTCAATTACATTTATAAATAATTTTAATTTATGTGACCAGCCCACCCACCCAATTGTTAAGTCATCAAAATCTTGGATAATAACCACCCATGTTATTATTATTTCAACAACTGGCACTTGCCATCTATGATGCAATGATAGAAAAAATCACAAATGGTGAAAATATCGGTAAGGAAAGCTTCATTTATAATGAAATTAATTATCTTTATCAATAGTTTTAATTTTTGTGACCCGCCCACCCACCCAGCTATTGAGTCATCAAGAAGCTGGATATTAACCCTACTTTTTATTATTATTTGACAACTGACACTTGTCTTTTATTATTATAGTTACTAATATTGCTAAAGATAGTTTCATTAATAATGCAATTAATTATCTTTATCAATAATTTAAAATAATAATATATAAATTATTTTAATAATTCAATAGAATTGAAAAATAAAAGGTATTTAGAGATATAGTTAAAGATAAAATTTCTTTATCGGGGATTGCGTAATTGACCGAATCTAATTAGGTTAGGTTGGGATAGAATAGGTTGGGTTAGCTTAAGTATATTTGTTTTTTCCTTTTATATGCAAATAAAGTTCTTCATTATTATTATTATTATTATTATTATTATTATAATAATTATTATTATTATTTTAATTACAAAGATTAGACTATACATAATAAACAAAAATTTAAAAAATTGAGTGGGGGGGGGTTATTGTAGCAATTACTTAATGAGGGTTATTATTGATACACTAATCCCCCCCCCCTCATTTTTAAAATTATTGTTTACCATGTTTAATCTAATCTTTGTAATTAAGTTAATAATAATTACAGTTAAGTTTAGATTAATCATGGTAAAAAATCATTTTATAAACAAAGGGAGGAAGGGGAGGGATTAGTTTATCAATAATAACTTTCATTAAGTATTTGCTACAATAACCCCCCCCCCCACTCAGTTTTTTAAATTATTGTTTATCAAGTTTAATCTAAACTTTGTAATTATTATTAACTTAATTACAAAGATTAGATTAAACATGGTAAACGATAAATTAATAAACGGAGGGGGGGGGGGGAGTTAGGTAGCAATTACTTAATGAGGATTAGTAACCCCACTTTTTTATCTATTTCTATACATGTGTTCTATATATTGTATTCTTTTATTCTTTGAACTTGTTAATAGCAATTACCCATAATGTATTATTGTTGTTATTTTGTTATTTGTCATTTTCTTTTGCTTCATATTTGTTTCTTTCACCGTATGATGATCAATCAGAGTAATAAAGTTAAAAATTTGTTTGTGTCTTTCTTTCTCACAGCTAGGTACACGTGTACCTTTACGGTTTTCACTACCGCAGGACTGAAATGTTTAACAAGTTTTCGGTGATATCTTAAAACTCTTTATTGATAATCTATTTATGTCCAATATATATATATATATATATATATATATATTAACACTGAATTTATTTATTATCAAAAAATTTACTCCATGTACAAATCACGCAAAAGTACAAAACTCTCGGTTTTGGCCCTTATAGAACTAAAACTGCTTTTATTCTTTTTACAAATTTTAATAGAGATTTGAGCTGGTTTGGGAACTTTGTTGCTTTTTGCAGATATTCAGAAAAGCCCGCGTTAAGATTTGAGTAAGTTTGCGTCCGTGACGCTAAGATTTTGTCATTAAGCCTCATGCGCATCTATCCGCTTCGCACAGAATCCGAAAAAGCAATAATTAGCTTTTGAAGTTTATTAGAATTGTGTTTGGATTTGCCCGTTAACGCACTAAAGTATAAACCGAAGTTCAAAAATAATTTTAGTAAATTGATCAAATTTAAATTTGCCAGAAAATAAAATATAGATAAAAATATTGGATTTAAAGCAACAAATAATTTACTCCAATTCTTTATCATAAATCAACTAACTAAAAAATTCTCCGGATTTCAAATGTGGAATCATTTTTGATAAACTACCCTTTGAACTACAATGCCTACCAATTCGTCAATTTAAAAATAAATTTAATTTAGAAATGCTATTATACTTTTAATGAATTTTTCTATAATTAAAATTTGTATTAATTTATTTATAATAATTTAACGCTGATCATTGTATATTTGTAGTTACTGTATTTGTATTGTGACGATTATATAATAATAATTATTATTATTTTATCTATAGATCTCAGACTTGAATAAAAATTTATTACTCTTAATAAATTGAAGCAAGTTAAATTTGCTATGTTAGTAAAACAAAGAAAATGGTTGAGTTTGAAATGATTATGAAATAGATCATAAAACTCTTCTCTCATTATCTTTTTAAATTAGCCTTTTGAAGCAAGTTACGTTTAGTTATAAACTAATTATAAATCTAAATTTATGACTAAATTATAGAAACTTAAATTTGCTATAAAACGACTTATTTTTTTTAAGTTAGATTTCCATTGCTAATTATTTAATTACATTGCGGATATTCAATTGTAGCAGATTTTCATTGTTTGAAAAAGTGAATCAAAATTTTGTGCTATTAACCTATCGACTCAATTCTTATTCAATTAAGTTTTATATATGTGGGCCATGTAAAAAATATCTGTCAATAATGTAAATAACGGCCGTATTTTATTCTGAATGGTACAAATCATGCGAGGAAATAGACGCCAGGCGCCTGGCACTAAGAAACAAATCAAAGGCACCCACAATTGATGGAGTTCACCCCCTAGTTTTGTGTGTATACGTGATTGGACGTATTTTATGATAAATTACTGGATAGATTGGAAGTTTTTCATCGCATCAAAATTACGATTTTCACGCGTCCGATCGATAGAACCCAATTTATATGATATGCTTTCGTTGTTTTTATATTTTTATTTATTGCGCGATATGTTATAAACGCGAGGAAATTCTTAATTTTCAATTACGATCGGTGCGCGCGTTCGTGTTCGGTAATGACTTAATCGCCTCCGAATTAAACTCATTTATCACAAAAGACGCTTGTCATTAGCAGCAATCATTTCTTACTATAATTACTTAATAATACGCATTTGCATGATCGATTTAAGTGTAATTTGGTTTATAATACTGGGAAGTTCATTGCACAGGGAGTTCTGGTTTGGGGAAACGCTACACAATTCCCGTTTCACCCAGCGGAATAATTAGAATTGCTTATTTATGGGGAAATAATTTTAAATCAATTTAAATGATAAATCATTGCCATTCAAACCCTTCTCTATATATAATTAAACATTTGCATTTATTACCTACATTAACATATATATAATTTTTTAATAAAATAATTGTATTAATAGCCATTAATTAAATTGCGGTAATTTATGTCGAATCGAGTTGAGAAAGTTTGCAAAGGGTAAATGAAGCAGGCGTCCCGCGTTAGAATCCCGTTAAGAATCTGTTAAACGGTTTTTCCGGCGCATGTTGCATTAAAAGATTCATAAGCGCGAGCTCATAAATTCACATCACAGCCACCACCCTCCCCTTTCTTTCAGTCCTCGTCCGCACTTGTATTTTAATTCCCGTCTATCCTTTAATAATTCAGATAATTCCGCCTTTAAAAATGCATTCCGGCGATTAGGGCTTTTTGAGGAGCGGAATATTTTCATGATCTGATCTAGGGCAGCGTTCTAAATATTTCTTTTAAATACACAATTTATTTACGAACAATGCTAGGATTTGGTTTACTCGACAAAATTGTAAGGAGGCAAGGAAACGGAAAAATTAATTCCTTTCTGCGTGAAAGATACTGTTTCGTTGTCAATTTTTTAAATCAGAAAAATATATTTTCGGAAAATGTTTAGTTTGAAATGAAAAGTAATTTTTTGTTTGATTTGACAATAATTTCTGTAGATCGCGATAAAAAAAATAAGTTTTATATATTAACTTATTGTGCTAGATTTTAAAGGTTTAAAATACATACAGTTGTTTTGTTATTTCATCCTTTGAGTTGGTTTTTCATCCTTTTAGCAACTTAAAGGATGAAATAAACAAACAACTGTGTGTATTTTAAACTTTAAACATTTAAAATCTAGCTCAACTGGTAAATATGCAAAAAATATTTTTTATTGCGATCTACAGAAATTATTGTCAAATCAAACAAAAAATTACTAAAGTTGCTAAAAGCAACTCAACGGATGTAAAACCAACTCTAAGGATGAAGTAAAACACAATTGTATGTATTTTTTAAACTTTCAAACTTTTAAAATCTAGCACAACCGGAAAATATGTAAACATTATTTTTCTGTTTAATTTAACAATAATTTCTGTAGATTGCAGACTAAAATCAATATTTTTATAACGAATAAAATAAAAAGAACTGTATGTATTTTTTAATCTTTAATACCTTTAAAATTTAGTACAATCGGAAAATATGTAAAAAATATTTTTTTATTGCGTTCTACAGAAATTATTGTCAAATCAAAGAGAAAAATACTAAAGTTGCTAAAAGAAACTCAAAGGATGAAAAACCAACTCTAAGGATGAAATAAAAAAACAACTTTATGTATTTTTTAAGCTTTTAAACCTTTGAAATCTAGTATAACCGGAAAATATGTGAAAATGAAGTAACACTATACAAGGTCAGAATTTGGATAAGGTGGCGAACCTTATCCAAATTTTGACCATTTACACCGTTCAATATTTGATGTATGGAGGAATACAACAATATTCATTCTAAAAATTTTAATATTAAAACTCCACAAATATAATAAGAAAAGTATATATTTCAACTTATATGGTTTGTGAATAAGATAAGTTGAAAAATATACTTTTATTGTTATATTTGTGGAGTTTTAATTTTATAATTTTTAGAATGAATGTACAGCGTTGCTTAATGCCATTTGACACTGGAAACAATGTACTTATTGGAGATACACTACGCTATTTATAAAAAGCAGTATTATTCAACATACATACATTTAGTAACAAATATAACAAAAATTACTATGTTTTTGAACCACAAATTTAAAAAAAAAAATTTTTAAATAAAATAAAGGCGACTCAAGTTTCGACTTATGAATGTCATTATCAAGTGATAATGAACTACCGAAAAAAATTGAAGTTGTTAGCAAAAGAATTTTTGGGCAAAATTTACGGATTCTTCAAAAGAATAAAAAATAAATAAATAAATAAACAAACTATAATAACCAAATAATAGCAAAAATTCATTTTACTTTTCCTTTTTAAATAAACAATTTAAACAATTTAAACATAATTAACAATGTTTAAAAATAATCGGAAGTGAACAATAATAAAAACGGACAAAAATAAAGAGAATAATAAAAAATAAATAAATATAGAAACAAAGAAACAATAATAAGAAAACTTAACAAAAACGCAGGAAATAAAAAAATTAAATGAAAAACAAAAGGAAGAAATGAAATAAAAATTTACAGATATAAACAAAATGAACGAAAACATACAAAATGAACAGGAAAAAAATTAAACAAAATTAACAAAGAAAAATTAAACAATCATATGACTATATAAAGATATAATCAAAATTATATTAAATAGACGCAAAATAAATAAAACCATACGAAAAGAAGAAAAATAAACAAAAAATAGTAAAAATAAACAAAATAATAAAAACTAAATGAATAAAAGAAAAACAAACAAACACAAATAAACAAAAAATAGCAAAAAAAAAAAACAAAATATTAAAAACAGATACGTAGGAAATAAAAAAGTAAATGAAAAATAAATATGAAAGTACAAGTGTTTGCAAACAATGAAATAGACGAAGAATAAACAAAAATTATATTAAATAAATAAAAACATACAAAAAGAAGAAAAATTTTAAAAAAATAAACAAAAAATAGTAAAAATAAACCAAGTAATAAAAAAATAAACGAATAAAAAAAAAACAAACACAAATAAACAAAAAATTGCAAAAATAAACAAAATAAAAAAATTAAAGAATCATATGACGTAAACAACGAATCTATAAAATTAAACAAAAAATAAAAAATAAATTAAAAGTAAACAAAAAAAAATAAATAAAAACAAACAAAAAATAAAAAAAGGAAAAATAAATATGAAATTGCAAATGTTTGAAAACAATGAAATAGATGATGAATAAACAAGATAAAATTAAAATTATATTAAATAGATACAAAATAAATAAAAAGAAGAAAAATTAAGAAAAATAAACAAAATAAAAAAAAATAATTGAAAAAAGCAAACATACAATGATAAACAAAAAATAGCAAAAATAAGAGAAATTTGCAGAGACGCGTGGAATAAAAAAATCAATGAAAAATAAAAGGAAAGAATGACGTAAATAAAAAATTACAGATAGAAACAAAATTAACAAAAACATACAAAATATACACGAAAAAAAATAAACAAAGAAAACAAAGAATCTATAAAATTAAACAAAAAATGAAAAATAAAAAAAAATAAAAATAAACAAACAAAAAATTAAAAAAGAAAAATAAATACGAAATTACAAATGTTTGGAAGCAATGCAATAGACGAAGAACAAACAAGATATAATAAAAATTATATTAAATAGACGCAAAACAAATAAAAACGTACAAAAAGAAGAAGAATTAAGAAAAATAAACAAAAAATAGTAAAAATAAACTAAGTAATAAAAAAATAAATGAATAAAAGAAAAACAAGCAAACAAGAATAAACAAAAAATAGCAAAAATAAACAAAATATAAAAAATTAATGGACACGTAATTTCCAGATATAAAAATGAACAAAAACATACAAAATGAATAGCAAAAAATTAAATAAAATGAACATGGAAAAATTAAAGAATCATATGACGTAAACAAGGAATCTATAAAATTAAACAAAAAATAAAAAATAATTTAAAACTAAACAAAAAAAAATTAAAATAAACAAACTAAAAATAAAAAAAGAAAAAATAAATATGAAAGTACAAGTGTTTGAAAACAATGAAATAGACGAAGAATAACCAAGATAAAATAAAAATTATATTAAATAGATACAAAACAAATAAAAAGAAGAAAAAATGAGAAAAATAAACAAAAAATAGTAATAATAAAGGAAATAATAAAAAAATAAATAAATTTAAAAAAACAAACAAACAATGATAAACAAAAAATAGCAAACATAAACAAAATAAGAAAAATTAACAGAAACGCAGGAAATAAAAATATTAAAGAAAAATAAAAGGAAACAATGACGTAAATAAAAAATTACAGATAGAAACAAAATGAACGAAAACATACAAAATAAACAGGAAAAAAAAATAAACAAAGAAAAACTAAACAATCATATGACGTAAACAACGAATCTATAAAATTAAACAAAAAATGAAAAATAAATAAAAAATAAAAATAAACAAAAAATTAAAAAAAAAAGATATTACAAATGTTTGAAAACAATGAAATAGACTAAGAATAAACAAGATATAATAAAAATTATATTAAATAAACACAAAATAAATAAAAACGTACGAAAAGATGAAAAATAAACAAAAAATAGTAAAAATAAACAAAATAATAAAAAATAAATGAATAAAAGAAAAACAAACAAACAATAATAAAGAAAAAATAGCAAAAATAAACAAAATATGAAAAAATAACAGACACGTGGGAAATAAAAAAATAAATAAAAAACAAAAGGAAACAATGACCTAAATGAAAAATTACAGATAGAAATAAAATGAAGAAAAACATACAAAATGAATAGGAAAAAAATTGAATAAAATGAACAAAGAAAAACTAAAGAATCATATAACGTAAACAAGGAATCTATAAAATTAAACAAAACATAAAAAATAAATTAAAAATGAACAAAAAAATAAAATTAAAATAAACAAACAAAAAATGAAAAAACAAAAGTAAATATAAAATTACAACTGTTTAAAAACAATGAAATAGACAAAGGATAAACAAGATATAATAAAAATTATATTAAATAGACACAAAATAAATAAAAACATACGAAAAGAAGAAAAATTAAGAAAAATAAACAAAAAATAGTAAAAATAAAAAAAATAATAAAAATTAATAAATTAAAAAAAAAAAACAAAGAAACAATGATAAACAAAAAATAGTAAAAAATAAACAAAATAAGAAAAATTAACAGAAACGCAGGAAATAAAATTTAAAAATAAACAAAAAATTATCAAGCGTAAATAAAAAATGAAAAAAAAAGATATTAAAAATGTTTGAAAACAATGAAATAGACGAAGAATAGAAAGAGTCGCTTACTAGGGCGTCCACTTTACATGCATTTTTGCCGGTGAATGCAAAATTGTCTTGTTTGGGAATTGTCCATTTGTAATTCCCCACAAGTCAAAGTAAAAAATGTTTTTTAATCACTAAAATTATTTATTTATTAAAAATAAAAATAAAGGCGACTCGAGTTTCGACTTGTGAAGGTCATTATCAAGTGATAATGACCTTCATAGATCATGAAGGTTATTATCAAGTCAAAGTAAAAATGATGTTTTTTAATCACAAAAATTATATATTTATTAAAAATAAAAACAAAGGCGACTAGAGGTTAGACTTGTGAAGGTCATTATCAACTTGATAATGACCCATCATAACTTGATAATGACCTTTATAAGTCGAAACTCGAGTCTTCTTTATTTTTATTGTTAATAAATAATAAAAAAATGTTGTGGTCAAAAACATAGCAATTTTTGTTTTATTTATTTTTCTTTATGAAGTACCATTTAATAGAAATCAAAACCATCCTTATAATACATACTTATATAGTATACTATAGTAGAGCAAAGTATATATTTATTATATTTATTTTTATCATACAGCAGTTGATGGTAATACCTAACAAACGAGCATTGAGAAATTTGATTCTGGAAGTAATCTTTACGTTGATAACATTTCCTTTTTTAATTTCATTATATTGCCAGCATAAATATATTTGAAAGCAAACCCAAATAAATGTAATTGAACTAAATGGTACTTTGGTAATCCAATACATCTACTGACAAGTGGAGCGAAAAAGCAAAGGAAAATACTGGCGTATGTGTATTGATTGGTGAACATCTACATTGGAATGTATGCTCGGATGCTTGGAATACGTAACTGCATGTCCCAACTCGAACCCCATTGTGAACGCTTAGTGAGGAGCCACGCAGCAACCGGAGCCAGAACCAAGCCACCCTTGGCTTGCCTTGCCTTTGCTCTCCTCATATTAGCTAACGACGTATAAGGAAAACCGGAAATAAAAATAGAACATCGCAAAAATAGAGCAAGAAAACATTTCCAATCGTGGAAAATTTAATCTCGACCGAGAATATGTATAAATAAAACGAATTTTATATATTTTTGTTATCATTCGCAAACAGCCGAAGCGGGATCATTTCAAAAAGGCCGTTTGGGCAATTTTATCTGGAAAATTGTAATTTCCACTCGCCGCAAACCGACGTTGAAGCATTAAACCGCAAAATCTATAACAATATATTTTAAGCTAGATAGAGCCAGCCACCAATAAATAATTCCTATCGAGATCTTATTTTTAGAAATAAAACAAACGGTGGAATAAAAGGCATAAAATATTTTATACTGAGATTTATCTGATTGAGATTTAAATATATTTAAATATTATTGCTTATGATTCCACCAATTTTGCAAAAGTTGGCAAAAAAACATTTATTTTATACATCAATTATATTGAAAATAGAAACAGCGTGCGAACCAAAAATAACTGTATTTAAGCCGTATTTTAAGGATTTATGGATTGTGCGCAACTAAAATTGAAAACGCGTCAGTGTGCCTCGTTTGTTGCCGGCATTGCTTGAACTGCTACCCACGGGTTTTATTTCTACCTTTATAAGAAACTATGTTAACTGCATGCAATGCTTCTATTTAATTTATTATTTTGTTTATTTTAATTATTGCCGTTCTTATTACATAAATAAAATAAAGTGAAATATCTTTTTTTAAAAGTATAGAAAACACGAAAGTGTATAATTTTGAAAATGAAAAAATTGTAATTATTAATAATTTCATAACAAATTTTAGTATATCAGCAATATTGCGGATATCGCATGACACCATTTTTTATTTTATAATCACCTGTATCAGGTACAGGTGATTATAAAATAAAATCTAGCAAATGAAAACAACAATTTCATCACAGTAAATGAAAATCGTAGTTAACAATCATCTACAAAACCAAAAGATATATAGATAGATAGATAGATAGATAGATAGATTAAGTCTACATGCAATTACATGGATAGATTTGTCATTTACAGAAAAAATATTATCGTCCGTTGCAATAGTTTTGCCGGAACACCTCAGGTTTAGATAATAACCAATAATTAGTTTGCGGAATAACTGGGTGGGTGGGCGGGTCACCACATTCAAAACTATTGCACGCGTATTTATAACATTGGTGACCCGCCCACCCACCCAACCATTACGCAAACCAATTATTGGATGTTGTCTCCACCTGCAATGTTTCAACAAATATATGACACCAATCGATAAATGTCAAATGTCAAATTTAATGTCATTATCCGGTACAATATAGAATGGCAGCTGACATTAATCGCCCAGTGTAATAGTTTTATTGGAAGTTCGCAGATGAAGACAACATCCAATAATTGGGTTGCGCAATGACTGGGTGGGTGGGCGGGTCACTAATGTTATAAATATGCGAACGATAGTTTAGAATGTAATCACCCGCCCACCCACCTAGTTATTGCGCAAACCAATTATTGGTTTTTATCTAAACCTGAGGTGTTCCAGCAAAACTATCCTATCGGACGATGAATGACAACTGTCATTCGATATTTTAACAAAACGATGTCTGTCAGTTGTTATTTAAATGAGTCCTAACATAACTTATTCAAATGTCATTTGACATTTGTCGATTAATAATTCTCTTGGAACATCTCACATACAGATGACATCCAATAATTGAATATCCAAATAGCTGGATGGGCGGGTTACTAAAGTCAAAATTATTAGTACAGTATTTTCTATTATAGTGGCCCGCCCACTCACCCAGCCTGTGAAGATAACATCCAATAGTTGGTTTGCGTAATTGCTGGGCGGGTGGGCGGGTCACTAATGTTATAAATACGCAAACAATAGTTTTGAATGTGGTCACCCGCCCACCGACCCCGTTATTGCGCAAACCAATTATTGGTTTTTATCTACAGGTATTCCTGAGGTATTCCACCTTAACTATTGCTTCAGGCGATGAATGCCAACTGTCATTCGATATTGTGCCAAACGATGACTGTCAGTTGTCATTTAAACGAGTCCCAATATAACTAACTCAAATGTCATTTGACATTCATCGATTAATAATTCTGTTGGAACATCTCATATACAGATGACATCCAATAATTGGATATCCAAATAGCTGGATGGGCGGGTTACTAGAGTCAAAATTATTAGTATAGTATTTTCTATTATAGTGGCCCGCCCACCCACCCAGCCATTGCGCAAACCAATTATAGGATGATGTCTCCACCTGCAATGTTTTAACAAAAATATGCGCCAATCGATAAATGTCAAATGTCAAATTTAAAGTTATTGTCTGGTACAATATAGAATGACAGCTGACATTTATCGCACAGTGCAATAGTTGTATTGGAAGTTTGCAGGTGAAGATAACTTTCAATAATTGGTTTGCGGGCCACTAATTATATAAATACGCGAGCAATAGTTTTGAATGTGGTGACCCGCCCACCCACCCAGTTATTCCGCAAACCAATTATTGGTTATTATCTAAACCTGAGGTGTTCCGGCAAAACTATAGCAGCGGACGATGATATTTATTCTGTAAATGACGAATCTATCCATGTAATGGCATGTAGACTATTAATCTATCTATCTATATATCTTTTGGTTTTGTGGATGATTGTTTACTACGATTTTCATTTACTGTAATAAAATGGTTGTTTTCATTTGCTATTGGATTTATTATTGGATGTTATCTCCACCTGCGATATTTTAACAAATATATGACGCCAATTGATAAATGTCAAATGTCAAATTTAATGTCATTATCCATATCCAGTACAATATAGAATGGCAGCTGACATTAATCGCCCAGTGTAATAGTTTTATTGGAAGTTCGCAGATGAAGACAACATCCAATAATTGGTTTGCGCAATGACTGGGTGGGTGGGCGGGTCACCACTTTTAAAACTATTGCTCCAATATTTATATTTATGGTGACCTACTAACCCACCCAGCTATTGCACAATCCAATTATTGGATGTTAGCTTCAGCAGCGATGCTCTAACAAAAATATGACATTAATCGATAAACGTTAAATGTCATTTAATTAAGTCAGGTTAGGATTTATTTAAATGAAAACTGATCCGGTGGTGGAGATAAAATCTAATAATTGGTCTGCGCAATAGTTGGGTGGGTAAGCGGGTCACCACTTTTAAAACTATTGCTCCAGTATTTATATTTATGATGACCCGCCAACCCATCCAGCTATTGCGCAATCCAATTATTGTTTGTTATCTTCAGCAGCGATGTTCTAACAAAAATATGACCTATCGATAAACGTCAAACGTCATTTAATTAAGTTAGGTTAGGAGTTATTTAAATGACAACTGACAGTCATTGTAGGGTGCAATATTTTTACTAGAACATTGTTGATAAAGATGACATTATATAATTGGTTTGCGCTATAGCTGGATGAGTCGACGGGTCATTATAGTAGAAAATACTGGAGGAATAGTTTTGAATGTATTGACTCGCCCACCCATTCAGCTATTGCGCAAACCAACTATAGGATTTTATCTTCACATTTAATCTCCCAATAAAACTATTCCAAAAATTGATAAATGTCAAAAATTTGTTGATTAAATTAGATTAGGATTTATTGATATTAAAGTCACAATTATTCGTTGGTGCATTATCTTTGCTGGAACATTGGTGGTGGGGATAAAATCCAACAATTGGTTTGCGCAATAGTTGGGTGGGTGGGCGGGTCACCACTTCTAAAACTATTGCTCCAGTATTTATATTTATGGTAACCTGCCAACCCACCCAGCTATTACGCAATCCAATTATTGGATATTATCTTCAGCAGTGATGTTCTAATAAAAATATGACATTAATCGATAAACGTCAAATGTGATTTAATTAAGTTAGGTTAGGCTTTGCTTAAATGATAACTGACAGTCATTGTCAGGTGCAACATTTTAACTAGAACATCGTTGATGAAGATAACCTTCAATAATTGGATTGCGCAATAGCTGGGTGGATCAACGGGTCACTATAGTAGAAGATACTTGAGGAATCGTTTTGAATGTATTGAACCGCCCGCCCACCCAACTATTGCGCAAATCAACTATAGGTTTTCATCTTCACCTTTAATATCCCAATAAAACTATTGCAAAAATTGATGAATGTCAAACATTTATTGATTAAATTAGGTTAGGATTTATTGATATGACAAGTGACTTTCATCCTTCGATGTAATATCTATGCTGGAACATTGGTGGTGCGGATAAAATCCAACAATTGGTTTGCGCAATAGTTGGGTGGGTGGGCGGGTCACCACTTTTAAAACTATTGCTCCAGTATTTATATTTATGGTGACCCGCCAACCCACCCAAATATTGCGCAATCCAATTAATGGAAGTTATCTTTAGCAGCGATGTTCTACCAAAAATATGACACAAATCGACAAACGTCAAATGTAATTTAATTAAGTTAGGTTAGGATTTATTTAAATGACAACTGACAGTGATTGGAGGGTGCAATATTTTTACCAAAACATTGTTAATAAAGATGAAATTCAATAATTGGATTGCGTAATAGCTGGGTGGATCGACGGGTCACAATAGTAGAAAATACTGGAGGAATAGTTTTGAATATAGTGACCCGCCCGCCCACCCAGTTATTGCGCAAACCAACTATAGGTTTTCATCTTCCACCTTTAATGTCCCAATAAAACTATTGCATAAATCGAAGAATGACAAAAATTTATTGATTAAATTAGGTAACAATTTAATAATATGACAAGTGACATCCATCCTTTGGTGCAATATCTTTGCTGGAATATTGGTGGTGGGGATAAAATCTAACAATTGGTTTGCGTGGGTAGGCGGGTCACCATTTTTAAAACTATTGCTCTAGTATATATATATA
>JARJEC010023732.1:0-35238 GCA_030264575.1 Tachinus sp. AB-2021
CAAACACAAACACAAACACAAACACAAACACAAACACAAACACAAACACAAACACAAACACAAACACAAACACAAACACAAACACAAACACAAACACAAACATAAACATAAACATAAAGAGAAACATAAACATAAATATACCTATACCTAAACATAAACCTATATACACACACACTAATGATTAATTTCTAGGCTGCACGTTGCACCCGGCATTTATTGCACTCTGTCTATGTCTGGCCGTTAATTAATTTACAACTCACACTGACATGACACATATTTTACACCGTTACAATTTGTTTGCTGTTTGTTTGTTTATATTCGTTAAATGTTTTTTTGTTAGTTTGATAATTCAATTACGTGGTAGTTATATATTATTTATTTTATGCACTAAATTTACATTGGCATCCAACGGTTATTCATCTTAATTTAATAACTCCCATCCCGGATGTTTCTTTTGTCCGTGGCACTGACATCGTTCTTAATTACACCGATAAACTGTCCACGCAACGTCGGTTGTAATAATATATGTTTTTAATATTTTTGTAAACTATAAAATAATATGAAAATATTAAGTTTAAATCTTAAAATAATAAGAAGTTTATATTATCAAAAATAATAATTAAGATGGGCGAATTCATAATTACAAAGTGACTTTCCATCGGGGAGCGCATAATTCAAATATATAGGCACAGTGTGGCCATAACTGCACATTTACTATTTTATTTTGCTACCAGATTACTACATGTAAAAATGGCATAGCGCGACGCCAACAAAGCAAGACAGAAAAACTTATTTAGTGAGGTTTAAGGAATATGGCTAAAGGTTATTATTAATATTTAAAAGTATCAAATTGGAATTACATTGCTCAGTTTTATCGTACTAGTTACCACAATTATCGTACGCTTGGCAATACTACACAAGCGCGTTTTCCGGAAAATATATACAATAAGCTTATCGTCGGCAGTCTTATTGTTTTTAAACATTATTTTCATATATTAAAGCAAGAAAAAAATAAATTTGTGTTAGTTTTAACTCCACTATACTTTTTATATAAATAATTTGCATGTGAAGAATGTTGTAAACAATGTAACACAAATTGTCAATTTACTTTTTTTTTCATGAGTTCACTTTACAATAATTTTGTTATTATATTTATCGTAATACCGAAAACAGAAATAAATTAGTTTTATTTTTATTAACTTTTGAAATAAGTCATTTTAAAATATTATAGAAGGATTTGCCGTCCTTAAATATCTATACAAAACAACGTAGACGCAATATTTTCTTTGCTCGATTCTTCTTCTTTATAGACATCATATTCAGTTTAAAAGTTTTAAGCACTCTCAACTTAATATGTTCCCGGCGTTTTCTAGTTGGAAATTGGACACGTGTAATATCTACACTTTGCTAAAAGTTAAAACTTAGAACTTAATAGACTATCTTTATACTGTTGTATAATTCTATTTACAGTATACGGCTGTGTTTACAAAACTGATTAATGTACACTCATACTAATTCAAGAGTTACTAAATAAAATCCTTATATACATATCTGTAGATTTGCTGAATTATAAAATCACTAATTTAATAAATAAGCCGTTTATTACGTTATTACAAATTGAAATTAACTTTTTCTTTTTAGTCATTTTACATAAATTAAAAAAAGTGGACTTTTCACTTTGAAAATCAACGCCTCAATATAAAATAAATGCAATATGTGCTGTTTTTTTTAAATTAATTTGATTAAGTAATTTAAATTTGTTAACTTTCCGTCTTTATTTGGATTGCATGTATCCATATAAAGCATTATACCTGTTTATATATTTTATTTTATTAGTATATGTTGTTTCTACATTGTATTAGTGTTTTTTATATTGTTACTAAATATGTAAATTGTTATTCAATCTCTGTTTTATTGGTAAGTTAAATATCGATTATTACATATATATTAAAAATAAATGTTAAAAAATCGAGCTTGTTATGCTTATAAATAAATTATATTACGATTATACATGCAACATTCTTTATACATGGTGAAAGCGACAGGTATATTCGAGATTGGAATACTCGAAGTTCGTTCATGAAACCTTACAACCGATCGATTTAATAACATACCTAGACTTTCAGACTTCTGGCTCATATCACCTGAACGCTATTATAATTTGAATATACACCCACACACCTGTTTCTTAGCATGCACTCACAGATGTAAATGTTATTAATCAACAATTTCGCTCGAGGTTAATGATTAAGTTTGTCAATAGTAGCTTTTATTAGATGAAAAAAGCGCTTTACAAAGTGCGCAATTTTGTAGGCGGCTGAAAAAAGCGGAGCAAAGCTTGAATCATTAGGCACAGTTGTTAGCTCAGTTGATTTCTCAAGATTTAAATCAAATATCTTGAAATGCTGAATCGTTGAACAGATTGGATGGGACTCAATTATTTGTATACGTCGCAAAAAGGTATCGCAATATTTAAATCTAATTGCCAAACGTGCATATAATTTAATGATAAGATTTTTAATCGATTTCTCTTAATTTATTATATTTTTGTTGAAAATCTTACGTATTGTATACATTTTTGTATTTTTTTGTTTCGTATAAAGTTTATGTGGTGGCAACGTGAGGATGCTTGACGACGGAAATACTTTGCTAAGTGCTCGTAACCTCACGGCAAGTGTCATAAATATTGCCATACAATTGGTAGTACAATACAATATTTTAAAGAAACTTTGCGGATTGTATATCTGACTTTTACAAATTTATTCGAATCAATTTCAAGTTTTTCTGTAATTTTAACAAACAAAAATATTTTTATTCTATATAATTAAAATGCAAGATTTATTTAGTTTTAAATATATTTTATTTATTTCTATATTAGAATTTAATATGTATTGATTTTTATTGAATTTATTGAGATTATTCGACTAAAAATTTAAATTATATAAATTTATTCTTAAAAAATGTATTATTTTATTTTGTTGTTTTAAAAATAATATACAAGGTGATTTATATCAGGAGGCAAAACATGAAAAAATGTGTTCGAGATTTTATTCTGAACAAAAAATACAAAGTAACTTGTTTCCATCAGCCTTTCTTTTTGGAGATATCCAGGCATGAAGCGAAGGAATATTACTGACGAACACAAGAATATGTATATACTGGGTGACAAATAAAACAGGTGCGGGTCCATATCTTTTTAACTTGCGAATATTTCCTTATGAATTTTATGGGTTACAATACATCACAAAACCCTACTTAACCGCTTACAATTTGTATGCATTTCCGGTTTAACCGGAAATGACACCCAATTTTGTAATTTTAAATGGTATATTTTTACAAATTTTTATTTATTAGTCTATTTTATTACTATTGAGCAATAAATGCTAAATGCAATAAAGGAGCGGTACACGCTACACCTGAAAATGTACTAATGTACCAAATTGGATCAATTTGAAATTTACAATTTTAAATGTAAAAATGTGCTGTATGTCTTTATCTCACAAAAGATAAAAACTGTTTCCATATCTGTAAAGAGATTCCAATTTTCCTTTTTTACATTATTTGAAAAAATATTGTGAATGTGCATGGATCACACATAGTAGAAGTAAAATCTTTAATTTTATTATAATTAAACTGAAAATTTAATTAGCCAACGTTAGTGTCATATTTTTTATTTATGCACAGTCACACTGCACGCGTCCCCAATCCAACTCCTTCTCATTCCGGCTATATTCCCACCCGATTCCCTTAATTGGTTTACAGTTTACTTTTCCGTTTTTTTTAACTCACGCCTCAATATATTTTTTTTTACTTTTATAATATACTTTTACGTAATGCTATGGTACCAAGGGGGTTGTATTTGAAATATGTAAGTTACAACCTAAATACTAATTTTGTCATTTACGATAAATTCACTCAAATTATTCAATTATAAGTAATGTGCCAAAGTGATATTTTGTTGAATAATTCCATTGTACAGGGTGGCTAAATTTGGACGTTACTATAAACTGCTTTGGAAACTAGAAATGCTAGAAGAATTCTGATAAGGACTCGAGTAAATTTTAATGGTAGTAAACATATTATACTATAATTTATAGTTTCCAAGGAAAACGTAATTTTTCGAAATTAACCGTTTTCTATTATGGTTTCTAATTGATGGTTTATTTCTTAAGATATGGAAACAAAATTAACATATCTTAGGAACACTTTTTTACGTAGAATCCAGTGGCACAGTCAGTATTTTTTTTCGATTTAAATTTAGGAGATATTTGATTGGTGTGGAGTTTCTACTTAAAAAAAAGTATCAAATATTTTAAAAAGGCAACGTCTGATCATAAATTATGTTAGTTTCGTTTCCATAACTAAGCAAATAGAGAACGGCTAATTTCGATAAATCACGTTTTCCTGGAAAACTAGAAGTTATAGAAAAATCTGTTTGCTACCATTAAACTTATCTCAGAACATTAGCTCGAGTTAACCTTATCAAAATTTTTCTAGCATTATTAGTTCCCAAGATAGGTAACGTTCAAATTTGGCCATCCTGTACTTACAAGTTGTTGCTATAAAAAAAATCAAAAAATTTAACCAACAAATCCAAAATTCCAAAAATAAACTGGGTGTTGTTCCATTAAAAAAACGATGTTGTTTTCGGTTAAATCGGAAATGATATTGTGATATATTTTAACCCATAAACATTTCTTTAAAAATATTCATAAAAAAATAAGCTTGTTTCACAAGCACTAACAACTTAATGTCGGACGACGCAAATCTATTTACATTTATTAATTGTGGTTTTGTAAATTGTTATGACAAATTTTTAATAAAAAAATTAGGTTTAAAAGCTTATTAAGCAACATTTTTGTTAGCTAAAAGCTAAAAATCAATAAAACAACTTATTGACAACTTAATGTTCGGCCGACGAGTCTTTTTAAATTGTTAATACAGTGTCATATCAACTTTTGGTTTTATGGTCGTTTGTATTCTGGCTAACTTGGTGTCTAGTAAAGACTTAAGTAATTTGTCGTAAAATATTTCCATAGTTGTGTTAGGTTTGTCTTCAGATCAAAAATTGTTTATTGAGGATTGTTTCTCAAATGTCTCTTCATATGATGCCACAAAGTCTCAGTAACATTTAAATCTGGTCTATTAGAGGGCCAAGATAAAACTTTTACTTTATGATCTGCAAACCAGTTTTTTTGTTGTTTTTGATGTATGGCTTGATGTGTTAGCTGAAATATAAAATCCCCATCTGAATAGAGGTCGTAAACGCTGGGAAGAAAGCTATGATTGAAAATTTTCTAATATTTCAGAGCAATAATTGAACCATATTTTTCTCAAACCATTTTCATACATACAACCCCAAATCATCACGCCTTAGCGCTCATACAAACAAATTGATATATGCAGATCAAAGTAATAAAATTCTAGAAATTGTTTCAGTTTGCTCAATTTTACAGGAGAACAAAAAAACTACTTTGGCTTTGTGAAAGCGGAGTTGCATTTTACGTCGAACGGTGGTCTTTTTCGACAAATTTTGAGAACTAGGTTTACTAGCTTGTATAGAAATCAAAACTGAAACCAATAATAACAAATACTCTAATACTAATTAATCTAAAAACTGAGATAAATTAAGTAGAAGGTAAACCTATAGAAAACCAACCCAAAATAGAAAATAGTCCTTCTTATTTTTGGACTTTATAATACCATTGGATATATTTTTAAATCATTGAATGTATTTATTATAAGTTTTCTGAATTTCCAAGTAAAATGATTTAAGTTTTTTTTTTCAATTTTAAGAAATAAAACTTGTATAAAATATTAGAGTCTAGTTTTACAAAAAAATGTATATCTAAATTAACGCATTTTTTAAAGATTACTAAAATTATGTATTTTATAGTATTTTACAATATTAGCCAGGTAAATGAGTTTTTACTGGCTATTCGAGGAGACCACTGGCATCACCTCGTTGAGCTAGTTGAACCTGTTACCTGGCGTATGATATAATATATTTTATTTGTTTAGCACCTGCAAATAAAACTGTTGCATTTTAAATTTTTTATTATTAATTTTGTTTTGTTACTACGTTTGTATTGTTTACTGGTTGCTAATAGGTATAGTGGTTGTGATGGTGTTTAAATGTAACATAGTTGCAATAAAATAAGAAGTAATAACGTATAAACACAAACTTAGGTGGTTTCTATAAAATTTGAATAAATTGCATTCACTAGTCAGTAATATTTAAATATATTTTCTAGTTTATAGAATTATTAAAATAATTCAAATTATAATTAATAGTTAAAAAAATCTTGTGGACAAACAAATTATACACTACCAATATAATAATAATTCCCTTAACCTAAGAAACAAAGAAACAAACAACAAACTGGAAATATATATATAGTTTTTTAATATTTTATAATAATACAAATGTACAAATAAATAATATACAAATTGTTATTAGCATATAAATAATTAAATTAAATTAATTATAATATATAAATAAACCTGCTGAATTGCATGTTTCTAAAATTGTTTTGTCGATAATCTGTAGACTGAATTGTCCCATGATAATTCAAAGTTTTGCCGTTCTCTCGACTCAGTCAGATAAAAAGCATAATATACACAACAAATTAACCAAGTTTCTATATTAAAAATAGATTACATAGTACATATAACCAATTAAATTTATTCCCCAGGCACGAACTAAAATATATTGATAAAATTAATACAACTTTTGCATGACCTAATCAACCTTTTCTTGTTTGCATTAAACAAATCGATATTATCACGAATTGCAATCAAAAAATAACATTGAAGTATTAATGCAAAAAATAGCATTTGTTCAACAAGTTATATTATTAACAATCCTTGTTGCACGACTTGAATATTCCATTTTATTGTAAACAAAAATACACTAAATGTTTTTTTCTCATTTGTTATCATTCTGTTTGTTGGTTTTTGTTTCATTTCATGTCATGACTTTATTTTTAAAATTTTTATTTTTTATATTTGCAATTTATTTATATTTACAATGTATGCCAAACTCAAATTTAAATTAGATTTAACTTTATTGTTTATAATACTTTTAACAACTTATTGTAACCATTTGTTTTTTTTTGTTATATGTCAATTATCCGCCGTGTCCAAACGCAATTTAACAGTGTTTGCTGCAGAAATATAATTCAAGTGATTCAATTAACCAAAATACCGTAAGATGGAACTTCTAATCGCACGAATTGAGAAATTTAATTGAAAAACATGTCTGCTTTCCCATTTAATGCAGTCATTATTCAATAAAATATTATTTTTATAGCATAGTTGTTATGTTACTCTACACCGCTATTGCAATATTTTCGCATTTTATCAAACATATAGTGAATTATAAGAGGGGAAATCAGAAAAGAAGTCAGTAATTTTTTTAAAGAAAACTGTACGTTGTATTCAAAATCAGAAATATACATGTGAAAGCGTCGTAATTTGTCTGTTAAGCCACCTTCTCCACGACAACGCTTGATCGTATGTATGTTGCACATGTTGTGTCCGACCAACTCGCTTTTTGGCGAGGTAATGACACACTCTCTTTACAGTCCCGACCTCGCTCCTTCCGATTAACATCTCTTCGGTTTAATAAAGTGAGGACTAGCTGGTCAATACTTTGAAAGTGATAATGAAGTGAAGTCTGCAATCCGTCTGTGGTTGCCGAACAGTCTGACAAAACGGGACAAGTGCATAAACAAATTTTGTGGCCACATTGAAAAGTGAAGAAAGAGTAACGCTTTCACGTGTATATTTTAGATTTTTAATACAACATACAGTTTTCTTTAAAAAAATACTTGTTTTCTGATTACCCCTCATAGATTAGCAAGGTAACAATATTTTAGTGCAAAATTTAAACAATTAAGTAAAAACGATCTTAATAGCGGTATAGTACATTATTTTTTTAACATGGGTGTATTTTTTTAAATTTCTTAATTGTACAAAATGCTTGGCTGTCCCAAGGAGAGAATGCTATTTAAAGAACTGTTTAGTAGTTTACTTCATTAGTTCAGCGCCACCCATTAGGTTGTCTTGCCACTACAAATAGTCCGGGACGGACGGACTGATATTTTCTTACCACTTAATTTTATTTGCATTTATTGACGTTTTAAGTCATTTTAAGATGTTAAAACAAAACAAAATTTTTGGCCAAGACGATGATTTCCAAAGTTCCCGCATTCCTTCTTCTTCGAAAAAGGGAATGTTTAGAACTAATATAATATACACTTGGACTTGTAAAGATATTAATATGTAAATTTGTATTTTAAAAATTATTTAAATTTGGTAAGAAGGTAGTGTAGTCTTAACCTAATTAGTGGTATCCTTAAAAGAACTCAATTTATTTCTTTCTTTAACAGTAGTATCCCTACCTATGTTAAATATTGGGGAACACCTTAATTTTAATCAAGTAGGATTCCTAGGTTAATCGAAATGATCAAGATAAAATTAGATTATAATCTAAAGTGGAGTTATCAAATTGATTACATTATATTGAAACTATCTGCTGGCTGTTACGCCATCAAAAGAACTCTGTTGCAATTAGGTTTTGATGTTGCTAAACAGGTTTACTTTTCAATTGTTGGTGCTGCATTCTTCCAAAGAACTAATCAATCAGATGTTTATCTTGCAAAAAAGGTTTTTGAGAAGGTTTAGAAAAAAGTAATTTAGTATTGTGTAAACTATTCTATAAAAACATGGATTACTAATTTTTCTTTGCATAATTGATCTAGAAACGATTTGCTGGTTAAGAAAAAGTTTACAAATAGTAATTTTTCAGCATACAATATATCTAACGATATTAGTTTCTGACTTCTTATTCCTCACTTTGCCCTCTGCAAAACTCTTTAATTTATAGTGGCATAAATGTTTAATGCGTTGCTTTTGTTGCCATAACTACCATATGCTGTTAAGTTAGTTTAGTCTTAGTCTTTAAATATAAATTGTACAACTTTATGTTACTGACAATGAATATTTTTTCTCCGTGATACAATTTATTACTTTTTTTGAATATTATTTTTTGAATATATTAAAAAAAATATTCGTTTTAAAATTTACCTTACCTGCTTCTTCCTTTTTAACTATGTCCGATCTTCAAGCAAGTGTCAAAGTGTTTTTGTTGTATTTTTACACATTCAATACTTTTTCATTCATTTGTAGAACAAATACTTACTCACTTTTTTTATTTCCACATTTAAATCAAACAATAATTTTTGTTCACTATTAGTTTTCAGCGGGTAGAAGAATTTTTCAAATTATCGTTCATCATTTCGATCATTTAGATTAATACAGCGGCGTCGGTGTAACATTGAATTTTTCTGGATTTGTCCTTCATTCTGTAGCCTAGCCGAGCGGGCGTGATAGATAAAGAAAATATTTTTTATGGCCGAACAACGAAATGAAAAGGTCATTGACGGTAAATGTCTCCGAACTATTTTTTATTTTGCTAAAATAATTCAACGTGAAAAGAGGGCCGCGAACTACAATAGATTAAGACCCGCTTTTGTAACCTTAAATTTTATTCATTTTATTTATTAGGGTATCAAATAGAGCTGGGATTGAAGTTGTTTTTAGTCTGATTCCAAAATCCACGTATATTTTTTCGCGCCAATGCTTCATTATATAAGTTATGTTGTTTTTTTCTTGAGGTTTTTGACATATGTGTTTGCAATTCTATGTCTATTAGATCTACCATAAGTATTAAGACTAAATTATTAAATTATATTCCTTTTTATGATAATTGACGTAATATAAATTGACAACCTATTTTTTTTTTTAATTCTTGCATTCTTATATTATTTTTTCTTGTTGGTTATTATTTTCCTGATAGTATTTAGTGATCTCAGTAAGATTGTTATGACGGGTCTTTACTTTCCTAGGATTACTTTCTTTTTGATTATTTTTTGAAACAATATGGCTGTTTCTATTACAACCATTGTGTTTTCATTTTTGATAATTTTCTTGTTGCTATCATCAGCATTTATCGTTTTTTTTTTACTTTTTAACTTTATTATTTCTTTCATTGTTATTTCAGGCTGATGCCGCAATCCAATAGTTGTTTTCATATTGTTTTTATGGCCGTTGCAAATAATTTTTGTCAGATCTGTTGGTTGTCACTTGTCATTTCTTTGTTTATTTTGGTTTATGTAGCTAGTATGATACAGGTAGTGACGAATGGGAATGAATTAGACTGGAGACGCGTGTATTTACTGGGTGGCTAAATAAAAAATATGGCAAAGATTTTACTTCTACTGTTTGTGTTTTATGCACAGTTACATTTTTTATTTACGTTTCCCATTTTGTACAATTTACACTATTCTCTAGATAAGCAGATATAGCTCCATTTCTTCATTTATTTGTCTATTTATTCTTACTATACACAGTCAGAGTCTCGTCGTAGATTTCTCTTACCTTAATTAATAAATGTTCACTTATATCTTTATTTCTTAGAAATTCTTGCACTTTTTTGCATTAAACGCCAATTTTAGTTAAAAACATTGCTTACAGTTTTCTTCATTTTGCCTATTGTTTTATTATCAACCACATGGTATATGGTACATGTGTATGCGTACATTGTCTCATTTATTCTTCACTTTTTTAACTTCTGCTTAGCAATCTTGCAGTATCTTTTTCATTTCTAATTTTTCATCGATTCTTTTGTCAAATATCATTGCGTATATTTTGTAAACCGTAATCAAGAGCGATTTCTTTGATTGTTGTATGTCTATTTTTTAGTCAGACATGCATACTACTTTCTATTTTTTGAAAAACCGTTCACCATAATATACATTGTTCATTATACATTAAGGATTTATTCATGATCCCTTCTACTCTAAGAGATTTTTCTTATTTCTCCAGCGTAACATTATCTATGGCGTTCTTATGTAATTTTTATATTTTTATGATTTTGTTCTATTTTGACTTAAAAACTGTTACCTTTTTTTATTATACTTTATTTCGTCACTTACAAAAAACTGTATATTATTATTATTTTAAAAATGACAAAAATAATCTTTTTTATCACATTGTTGGCGTTGTTATTAAAATTATGTTAAATATCTTAGTAATACTTATATACATTTTCTGGGATGCTTTTATCTGTAATTTTAGGTGGTCAAACCAAAATTTCAAAAAATAGTTGCCCCGCCCGGTGTATGCCGGCTTTTGTAACTGATAATTTTATAAATCGTGTATATCAAAAAGTAAATACTAAAGAAATTAAATAAATAATTTTTGTTTTATAAATATTATTTACATATTAATTGTTTAAATATTTTTGTATGTAATTTATATGAAATTGCAATAATTTTGATTTTTTTTTCAATTTCAATTTAATATTAATTATTTATTTTAACTAGTACGCAATTAGACGTTTTAAATATGATATATTGTTTTAATTTCCGCTTAGATGATTCTTATTCTTCTAGAATAACTTGTAAATTGTATTTTTTCTAAAATTCCGTTTCAATAAACAACTTTGCACCGATGCGACATCACAAACTAATGTGGGAGGCTGTAGTTACTACAAAGAATATAAAAGCAAAAGAACTGAAAACCATGATTTGTATACAACCATTAATATCTCGAAAGGAAAAAATAAATAAAGTCAAAAGGAAACGGTTAATCTGCAGTTTCCTTAAACTTTTCTGTATTGATACAATATCCGACAGGATACAAGTTTCTATAAGAAGCAATTAAAGTCACGCAAAGTTGTTCTTATATTTCCAAACAGATTATATTTATAAGTTTAACAAAGTTGTAAATTGAGTTTTTATAATAACTATTATAACAATATTACAAACTGTACTATATCAACCAGAAATAATCCGATCTATACACCGAAACAAATTAAATTTACAAATGAAACGTGGCAAAATATTAAATTTTTCAATTAATATAAATTGCGAATTTTTTATTTTCAAAAAATATTATATAAAAATGCTTTTTAGAGATGCCCAGTAAAATAAATTTTATGATTTGGTTTTTTATGTTTGATGAAATATGTATATGCATAAAGCGAACTTTTTGCGTGAAAGCTTTAAAGGGATGTTTCCGCCACTTTACGTGTGTGTATACTAGACACGGCCGTTTAATTGATATTAACATTTTAGTTAACATCAAAGTATTGTCTTTCATATGGAATTTAATTCATTTGGAAATTATTTAATCATATCAAACGTTTATGTGTTTGTTCAGTGAAATTTGCAAACAATGCCTAAAATATAAAATATTCATTTTCCTAATTTAATTTTTTATTGTATTGTAAAATAGGTTTCTTCTTTAATATAAAATATACATAAAAATGTATATAGACAAACTTTTTACATAAGCAATTAAAATGCTCTATTAAATTAATAAATAACAAAAAATCTTCTAAACATACGCGCTTTTAATATAAAAGTATAATTCAATCATTTTATTACTTATATTATAATTAATAA
This sequence comes from Tachinus sp. AB-2021, assembly GCA_030264575.1. NCBI lineage: Eukaryota > Metazoa > Arthropoda > Insecta > Coleoptera > Staphylinidae > Tachinus > Tachinus sp. AB-2021. Next base: position 12,474 of record JARJEC010023732.1, read on the forward strand.
TACAATACTACTCAATACTATTTAATAATTATCTTCAAAATGTTTAATAATACACTATTTATTTGTGCTGTGCTTTAATAAGCTACACAGTATTTAATATAAATTATTTATTTTCATATATATTTGTTAATTGGTTTTGACTCTATGACGTGTTTGCTACATTGTTTCTTTGGTGTAGCAGGATTAACTAAAATGGGACCGTACACCCATTTACCATACGGATCCTTTCACACGACTGAAATTGTGTCTGACACGTATCGTGTGTATAGTCAGACATTGCCATGAATGAGACTTTTCAGACCATCCGACCACGACACGCTGTCTGATTGCAGCTATCTGAGTCGTCTGAATGATCCGGCTGTCGTGAGTCGTAAAACTTGCAGTATGACAAGAGCGACAATTGTAGGTTTAGGCTTGTCGGATGTCGTCTCTCGTTTTCTACTATTTAATACCTTTCAGTTTGAAAAAAAAATAGAATCGTGCCTGGTACAAACCTAAAGAATTTTTTGTCTTCAGAGACGAGGCCTGTCATACGCAATCCTAGCCATGTGAAAGGATCCTTAGGCGTAAGCCGTTTGAAAACAATAGAAGAGGTCAATTATTATTATTTTAACTCTATAATATGTGTGCGTTTTTATTGATCTATACAAAAAATATATTTTAATAAGGGGATTTTATAATAAACAAAGAAATATATTATGTTTTATTATCCAGAGACAGTGTAATTTGTTTTTAATGAGCTTCATCGATAAACAGTTATTTATATTCTCTCATGGGTAATTGAGTTTTCATTATTTGACCTTAATTACTTCTATTAATTACAAAGCAAACCACAGAATAAAATAATAAAATCTTTTGTTGTGGCAGATATACCCATAATAATAATAATAATAGCAATTCTGATTGCACGTTTTCTACTATTCGTTTTTTATGTAGCCTTGGTTTTAAAAACATCCCAAGCTGTTATTCAAAATATACATATGGATTGCAACAAATCTTTATTTTGTATACTAGGATCCAATGCGTTCTGCTAAGTTACTCTATAATTATATATTAATAATATACGACAAATAATATAAATAATGTATACGATTATGACCGCTGTGAGACGCTTAAAATATTATAGTCCACAAAAATATGGCAAAATTGATAGACTTCTTCTAGTGCTGCAACTCTTCTTCATAAAAATGCAGGTTTATGTGTCAGAAAACATATGTCAATAACGCGGGGGTTTGCGAGTTGATACAACAATTAATTTTTATTGTTATACAATAGTAAATTTTGCGGTGTGGGTACATTATTAGTATAAGTATAGTGTTAACTTAATATTGTATTTCAAGTATTTTAAACTTCTGTATGATTTTTATTTCAAATTATCATAAGCAAAGTTATATAGTTTAAACTAGGCTTTAATTTTAATTATTATAATAAAACAATATATACCGGGTGTCAAAAAGAGTGTAAATATTTAAGGAAGTAGTAGTATGAAACGAATTTTAAAAATTTTAACTTACCCAACTTATTTAATTTTACTTTTTTTTCTTTCCCAATGATCCGATTGTGCGTGCACCTTTGACGTCTACCACCATTAGCAGTTCTGTCTGTTCTATGAAGTTCAGGAGCTTTTGCCAAGCGATTGTCTTTAGCTCTTCTTGGGTTGGCATATGACTTCCAAAGTGAACTGTGTGTTGTATGTTGCATTTTCACAGCAGTTGCTGCCGAGACTCGTTGTCCACCAAACATTCGTGGCATAGCAGATTTTCTTGTATATCCAATCTATGCAAGTGCTTGTTAAGATCACAGTGTCCGGTAATCAGTGCCGTGACTCTTTGCAGTTTGGTTTGACTCAAACTGCAAAAGAGTAAGACGTGGAAAGTGCACAGTAGTACTATCAAGAGCGCAGTGCAGGGACGCCGGTAAAGTTTAAAATGTTTATTAAAAAATGTGTTTATTTGTATTATAGTTACTGGCATTGAATCGTTCTGAATGGCATATTTTTTATCAATTCGGCACAACGTTACTTCCTTTTATTTTTATGTAGATATACATTTTATGTGGTAAACTGTCATTTTTATATTAATTTCAATTATTTTATTAATCTAATATATATATATATATATATATATATATATAATAGTTGCGGTCGCATTACACGTTAATCAATTATTTGGTTTATTTTGTTTCAATGCGATACGGAAATCACTAAGGTGCACTGATGATCTCTTATGAAGAGTAAAACAATTGTATGCATTTGATTATTGCCGCTTGTAGCAACTTGGAAATTGAATAAGTATTACGCTAGCTTGGCGCTGCCATTCTAGTTGCCTGCATGGGATATTGAGTTGTCCAAATGGACTTCTGGCTTAATATTCTTCTTGCAAGAAAGGGCGTATAACCACTCACTATGACTAATTTAAAAAATATAATGTTAAAACAAATCAAATCTCTTATAAAAACTAATGGCAGTTTTATATGAAAATTGCATCTTATATAATATTATTCAGTATCTTTCGATTGCAATAATTTTATCGTTTTAATAATACTATTATCTAATCTGCAACTTAATTTGGCAAATAGGAATTAGCAGAAACGTAATACGCCAAAATGTAAATTTCTGTTTGAAGTTGAAAACGAACACACGGTAAAATAATTATAAAATTATTTACCAATAGATTACATATTATACATAATATATGAATATTATTAAAAAAATTGATTGATTATGAAACTACAGCAACAGATTTGTTAATAGTCAGAGATTTGCCAAATACCTCAAGGTTTGGTAAATATTTGTGTGTATTTGAAGAGACGTAAAATGCTTACAACGTTTGCAATCTTAAACAATTTTATAGTTAATAAGATAAAAAGTATAATTTTCTACTTTTAATTTTTTTTAAAGAGCGTTAATTAATTGAACTACATATTTTCGCAAAAATGTGGTTATGACTTTTTAAGGTATTTTAAAAATAAATAGTTTTGATAAGAATTGTACATGCCAACAATATTTTTGAATAACATTAGTTATATTTGGTTTACTGTAAAACAGTATTTGCGCATCTGTTTTTCAGATGTTATTAATAAATTTAAAGCTAACTTAACATATTATATTTGATCGTAGAAATAGTAGTAAGTGTCCTTCAATATATTAATTAAAAGGGTGAAATGGCAAATTAGAACATAGTGCTGCTAAATATAGTTTATTGCTTTCAGACTTCTTCCTTTCTCAGCATTGAGGGAAGAGAAAGTAACTAAGTTTAACAACTCAGGTATGTCCTAATTTCCTGTTTCACCCAATTAATTGAGCATAACGAGCGTTGCATCTTATACTACTGCATTCTATACTAGAAAATTATTTTGGGTTTAATAATAGCTATTAATGTAAAATTGGCATAAAAATGGATTAAAGCGTGAGGAAATGTTTAAAATTTCTGAGCGTTATAACCTATTTTATACCCAATCAAATAGCAAACAATTGAAAAAACTTTTCAAGTTAAATGTCATTAAATTAAAAGATTTGCACAATTTTCATATCATAACAAAATAAATGAATAGATATTTTAACTTCAAGGAACATAGGTATGTTAAAGTATCGAGAAAAACTATTATAGGCCGACGAAAAACCGATGCCTATAATTTCTTCCGAGGAAGATGCTATCTATGTATGTGTCTTTTATGTTGACGCAAACCGGTCAGATTTCAAGCGGATGTGGAAGTTGCGAGAAAATATAGGCATCAATCCGGTGTTATTGTACATTCGTAGATACAGCGTCATGACTACTATGTTATATATCTTATGTTATCATTGTTTCTACTGAACGCCTCGAGTTGAGAGCGAAAACTGGAAATCTAGACGTTGGATTTTGTTTCCAAAGTATAAACGCTGCTCTCTCCACCCCGCTTATTTCTGCGCTAAAATTTAACTTTATTTTAACTCAATTTGTCAGCCATATTCTTCTGTCATCATTTATTATGAGATTTTATTATTTTCCAAGAACCGTGAGCATTTTAGTAGTATTTTATAATATTAGCCAAGTAAATAGGATTTTGCTATCATTTTGATAGTTGATTGGTGATCTGGAAAGCCGGCAAACCTGTCACTTTGTTGAGCCAGTTAAACCTGTTACCTGGTTTATAGTGTAATCTATTTTATTTGTTCAGAACTTAAATAAATAATGTAATAAACGAACGTAAATAAAACTGTAACATTTTGTATTTTTTAATTATTAATTTTGTTATGTTCATATTGTTTACTGGTCGCGCGCAAATAGGTTAAGTGGGTGCAACTGTGATAAATCATTTTAACACCGTTGCGTACTGGTTCATTTTCCTTGTTTTGTTGGCCAAAACTAAAAAAAAATGATTGGAAATTTGATGTTTTTTAATGCATTTTTTGAAGAAAAAGCTTTGGGACATCAGATCACAAAAGAAAAAGTGAAAATATTTTAGTCCATGGCGTGTCATAAGTTTGCTCTATTAAAATCACATGCGCCACACATCGCTGTCAAGTTACATTTGTGTTTGATAAAAGTGACAATATAATTATAAACACGACTCCGTTTTTAATTTAACAAAATAGAAATTGTAACTGAAGTTAAATAGGGGAAAAGTAAACTCAAAAAAGATGGCGCTTTTCAGATGTTCAAATCCACATGATCAATGGCAGCCAATGACAAATAATCTGTCAGTTCGAATTATGGACAAAATAAATGATATTGCTGATAGAAATAGGTTTATTAATGAAGAAAATGCGGTTTTTAAAGCTGGGCACTGAACAAAAGCATTGTGTATAATTGATATAATGTATTGTTTATGTTGTTGGGGTTATTTTAAAAGCTGCCATGATATTACAGATTATATGGGTTTTGTTTTCTCCATTTGAGCAATTCAAAATTTAACACCAGATGTCAGCTACTTTGCTGATCGTCTCCTATAGAACAATTTTATTTAATCACATTTTTGAAAATGTATTTTCTTCTTTGATGAACCTTATGCAGAACGTAGGCTTGATTGTTATAATTTTTTTGTTTTTTCTTTCTACTATGTAGTAATAGAGAATCTTTTTTGTCCACATATGTCCAAGTTGATTTTTTTAGGTAATGTTCCTGACCTATCTATTAATAAAATATTGTAAAATTAGCTTGCCGTTTTTTGCCTCATCGAAAATATCCACAATTTAATGTTACATTCATTGCGTATTTTTGTTTACAATGATTAATTACTATATTCTACTTAATTTTTAATAGCTTTTAAAATGGTTTAAAATGGTTCAGGTATTAACGATTTTTACTAATATTTTTATTTTTGTGAGGCATTTTATGTATTCTCAAATACGTTACAAGTATTTTAAACAGTTACTGATTTCAATAATATAATCATTTCTTAAACAAAACATAATGGTTTTTAATTAATTGTTTACTCGTTTAGCATAACTGTTAGCTTTTTTCATTTTTAAACAATTGTAAGTGAAGAGATTGTTTTCTAGCAAATTATTTCTTCACGTTGGCAAATAACACTCTTTGAAAAAAAATTTAAGGAATTCATAATTTCCAACTGTTCGAAGGAGTTATGAAGGATTGCCATATTATTTTGAAAATTAGAGACTTCAAATCCAAGAGTGCATGTTTCGGAGCAATAAACTAATTATTTATTAAAAACTTCTATATTTAATTTGATCATATTTATATATCAAAATAGTAATCAGCGACCCCGAGAAGTCCATTTTAATAGAGGCGTCATTTTGAATTTGATAATTTTGATATCAAATTTGTGAACAGCGACCCAAAAAATTCAATAAAACAAATCTTCAAATTAATATGCTCACTTTTTGAGTTTTGGTCGGATATCAGGAAATTCTGAACCAGTGTGCGTCGCAACAAAATAACAAGTAATAACGTATAAACACAAACTTGTTTGTTTTGAATACAGTTTTATTAGATGTCCTTTAAAAGTGAGTAATATATAATCTTACTTACGTTCCGTTGTTCAGATAAATTTGATAAAGAAACCTTATGCACGACTTATGATGAAGTTACTGATAGATGTAAGGTTTACTTACGTTGTTTTTTAACGGAAAAAATCATTTATTGCCCATTTACAAGACAAAAATTTAAAAAAAAAATATATATATATATAAATATATATATATATATATATATATATATAACTATAAGACAAAACAGTTAACGTACAATAAAAATAAAACGTATAGGATATATTATCTATTTATATAAATAAAATAAACATTTTATCTGTGCATTGCTTAAAATCACCCTGTATTATGATATTTAGAGACACCAAATCCACCATCCGAACTGTCTGTCTGTATGTCCTGGATATTTTGTAGAAGGTTGGCTCAGTTATAGCTAATGATAGCGCTTTGAAATTTTTACAGAACTTACAACTAACCTTTACTTAAAAACTTAGCTATAAATTATATTGATAGGATGTTTTGACACAAAGTTGTGACGGCTTGTGTAGTTTTGAAGAACAAATAGTTGCTGCTTTCTTTAACAGATGGCGGTTGATAAAATAAAATATTATTATTTTTTTTATAAAACAAAACACTATTTTATAATTATTTGATGTAAAGTTATATTTTGTTACATAAACTTAATTATGGCAAAGATAGTTTTGGCAATAAATATCTTCAACTACCCAAATTTGGACACAAAGTTATGAAGGTTAGTAGTTTTAAAGAACAACTAGTTGCAGTTTTGTTACTACAGATCGCGGTTTATGAGTTAGAATATTATGTGTCTAAAAATCAACATACGTACACAAAGCTAACTTCATTACATTTGCTGTTGCCATGCTAGCTCCTCTTTATCTGGCGATAGATTCTTTGAACTGAATTAATTCTGTGGCGGTTAATTTGAATCCTAGAATATATCAAAACTTAATTTTATTAATAAAATTAAAAACATTTGTAAAAATAAGCAAGTGTACAAATAAACAAAACTCGCCTAGATATTCACTTATGTCAAGTAAACTAAACTAAATATATCTATATAAATATGAAAATAACTTTTGTCTGCACATAGCTTATACTCACTCCATTTTATGATATTCCGTTTAATAGATTGTAGATTCTAAATATCCCAATAATAAAGCTTCAACATTTTTACAGTACTCTTAACTAACCTTGGCTTAAAATCTAGGCTTTAAATTATATTGATAAGAGGTCTAAACACAAAGTAATAAAGGTTTGCGAGGTTTGAAGAGTTTAGCCACAGCCACATACTTTGCTCCCAGCATGGGTCGGTGGATAGGTCGATGGGTGGCACGGTGAGTTAGTCTGCAGGTTGATCTACCCACTAACCAACCTCGGTGACCAACCGTCGGTGAGTGCATGGGTGGCTTAGTGGGTAAGTGAGTCGGTAGGTGGCTGGGTCAGTAGGTGGATTGATTGGACGGATAGCCGGTGGGTGGGCCGGTGAGTGGTTGGACCGGGTGGATTGGGGGTAAATCGGAGAGTGGGTTGGTGAGTGTTAAAGTGGATGGGTGGGTCGTACAAAGCACGATGTTTCGACAAACGACTCTCTCAACCCAATCCTGAGCCATTCAATAATAATTGTAACTGCTTATAAAACACGATGTCAAATTTATCTTTATATTCCCGTCAACAACGGGTACATCAGCTAGTAATTATATAAAGATTTCAAATTTCAAATTTGAACTGGACTACACTAACTTTAAGAAATGCATAAATTACTTAAGAAATAAGAAAACTCAAGTGAAGTAAGTGAATATCATTTGTAATATGGTTAAAATTTTCACACTTAATTTTTATTGGCATGTTCATAGATAGTTCCTACGCAAAATACTTAAAAAGTAGGAACTTGTCGGCTATGATATAATGGAACAAGAAACTGTAGTACATTCAGCAGTTTCAGAATATCAAGTTTGAGATGCACCAGATTATGCAAAAAGTACAATCCATTCATTTTTCTTTTGGTCAGCGATATGAATATTTCTTGTTGCAATGTTGAATGTATTATTCCTCTAGAAAGATAGTAACGATGATAAAATACAGATATTTTAATAATTTAACTGAACCGATTCAAGTTGGTCAATTTGATTACTATTATCTGAATATTATACGTCAGATGCATATTCCAGCATGGACGCATAAATCTTGTATTTACGGTAAATACACCCTAAACTTTCCATAGATGAACAAACAACGTTGTTTAAATGGACGTCGAATAAGAAACAACTGTACATTTATCAATATTACGATGAAGTTTGCTTTCTTTTCATCAATTGTAGAAAATTTGAACTATTATTATTAGTATTATTATTTAAGTTTATTCAATTTTGGCTTGTTCAATTTATTAGTATTATACACCAAAAAACGAGATTACATAAAACATTATGAATATTTTAAATATGAAAATGATTATTTTAGAACATTTTATATTTTATTTCCATCAAACATTCACTACATTGAACAATTTGACACATACATATAGAGACAAATTGAAATGTTGATTGAAAAATTCTGTGCGCACTGTGAAACAAATAACTTATAAATTTTATTATTTTTTCAATAAATGTAATAAGTATACAACAATTATTATTAATTAATTATTATAAGATATGTAGTAGTAAATACTACTACATATCTTATTTGTTGGGTTTCACAAAACTAACCGTCAACCTCAAGATCCTTCAGTCGTGGTTATGTAAGTATATTTGTGTTGAGTTAAGGCTTGTTACTCTAGAAATTTGCTTCCTATAACTAGAGCGCCATTAATTGATCCCCAATGGGAAATGGTACCGTTTGGTGGAGCTATGCAGTCACCCATTCAAGTGCTGGCCGTGGTTAACGTTTCTTGCCTTGTAAACATTGGCCGTACTCCCGGCGGTTATAAGATATGAATTTTTATAATGCGCAAAAATTAAGCTATGATTTCCTAAAAAGACGATTTTGTCATTTATCAATCGTAATGTAGCAATACAATTATTTAGTTAGACTAATAGTAAATAGTTCATTAAAATCGAAAACGAATATTATTTTAACTCATTTACACATTTTCCGCAATATGAATCTTATTTTGGCCTTGATACTTGCATTTAATTGATTTATACTAGTAGTTTCAAATATTTAGATCCATTGTCTAATAACATCAGGTAAAGCGCGCAATAATAGCGGTACGATGTGCTGTCATAATAGATTAATTGTTTTGGTAAAATGTTCACAAAAAGCGCGTTATTTTTTATGGTAAACTAACTAGCTATACTTATAAAATGCCATAAAGTTAAAATATCTATAGCCGTACTATCTGTTTTACCACCACCTCTGCTTCTAATAGCCTCATCAATTATAAATCAATTCAATACAAATATTGGGGGACAAAGATTGAGCTTGCGAGAAATGTGTAGATATGTTTATAATAACCTTTGTTGTTGATTTGAAGAGTGTGTGCAATGCAACAGATGTTGGTTTTTTGTTTATGCACAAATCATAGTGCTAATGTTTTTTTGGTAAACCTGTAGATAAAACGGTAAATTTGAGAAAAATATTTACGGTTTTGATCAGATTAAATTGTCTTCGTCTTTATAGGAAACCATAACAACAATCAACGGTTCTAATTACATCAAAAACATTAAGTTAAAAACAGTCACAAATTATAACATACATTTTTATGGAATAGAATTTGAAATAATATATCTACATATAAGCTTAGTTTTAATACTGGAAATGGTCAATCTTAAATACCCTGCAGTCGATGTTTATAATATTTTATAAAATTTTAAAACGTGTATACCTAATTATTAAAATATATTATTTTTGATTTTGCTTTATGTAAAGAATCAAAAATATTAGCACTTTTCCTAAATATATAAATTTCTTTAATCTAACTAATATAATATATAATATTCGTATATTATAAAAGTTATAATAATACATTTTCTTTGTTTCGATTCAATATAAATTAAAAATTGAATTAAAATTTAAATAATAAATATTTTATAAAAATATTTTTGTATATTTACTTAATTGATATCTTTCATAATATTCTTATCACATCATATTTCTTTAATAATTTCTTTTCAAAAATATAGTCAATACAATCAGTTTGGTATAGAAAATTGTGATCTAATAGTTTATACAAATCATAAAATTCTAGTTCTTACATAATATGCATATATGCATATTATTTCTGTTTATGTACTTCATAAATCTATTTCAGAATTGAATTGAATTTGCAATACATTGATGAAGAAAAACAACATCAAATAACATTAATTGTAAATAGGTCAACTACAACATCTATTTTTAGTTTTCTACTATCCAAATATCACATTTAATTTCCGTAGTCTTATAAATTAAGATTTTCATGACGCAATGCGCATTCATTATTACTTTTTATCTGAAAATCAGCAACCGTGCAATTGACATATCTATCGTTAGACTGTGCCAACAAAGAGTCGCAAATATCATTTATCATGTCATAATCCAATTGAGTAATCGGTCCACTCATTGGTGCAAAAATGCCTGGAACTTCGATGTTATATGTCTCACTTGGTAAAAATTGCACGTAACTATGTGCGCGTTGCAATGTAAATTTTGGAAGATGCTCAGTGCTGATGACAACCTTTTTAAAAAAATATTTGTATAGCTTTATTATCTCTCCTCGTAGTAAGGTGCCATAATATGGATGTTGAACTGGGTTTGGATCAAACACCATTACTAAATCTTTGGGTGCCGGAATTACTTCATGGACAACATTAAATCTACAAAAATATAAAAATATTAATAAGAATTTTAAATACTAAATTGCAAAATTAATGTAAATATTAGGCCGACACATAAGTGTAGTGTTACTTTTTAATTATTTTTGTTATAATTCTCAAAATAGGTAAACAAATCAATAATACTATGTTTTTCTGAATTTATTATTGAATTCCAAATTTCTGACATTTAGGGAAAAGCCACTTTTGAAGATGCTGCGATTATTGTATAAAAACCGAAAAAGATAGAAATCTAATAGAGCAAGATCAGTATAATACTGCAAATGGGAAATATTTTAAGTAACCATTTTTGTGATATTAACAGTATGTGAATGGATTTACAAATTCATTTAATTGCCTTTAATGTATCTTGTATTTGGTTTTCGATCATAAGTAATCACATCATTCCATCTAAGCTATTATTAGTATATGACGATTTTTATCCCATCAGATGCACAAGATTATTTATTGTACATATAAGTACCAACGTGTCCACAAGTTGTTTATTTGGTAGAGCTTAGGCATACCGCTTTGTTATTGATTTTGATCTTAATTTTTAACATAATATCGTAAGTATTAATGACAAATTCGATTGGAGACTGTGAGAACGAGTCAAGTCAATTTAGGTGCATTTAAAATATTAAATAAAATTGTAAATAAAACATTGTAACCTCTATTGTAATAAATAGACATGCAGAAAACATTAAAACATTTTATTTTCTATATTTGGTGGTCTACCTCTCATAATTCTTGAAATAATTAAGATATCGGGTTTTGGTTTATGGGGATGTGTGTCCTTTTTATTACCTTTAGAATAAGGCGAAACTCGACAAGGGTTGTTATTTAACGTGGGTGATCATTGCCCAAAAAACCTCCACTTTGCGTGGAAGTTCAAAACTATCTAAGAATGTAGTTTTTGTGACTCTTTAGTGATCCCCACTCGATTTTCACTCGTTCAGTATAACTCCGCCCCGGGACTTTAAAGAAGTCCGGTATAATTGTATGTGTAGGGCCAATCTTTAAATCCTGTTAGAAGACTTATCATATACTTGACTTGCTACGTTTCTGAACCAATTGATAGAGTTTATAAAGTTGGTTCTATAATGATACGTAACCCAAAACGGTTCAAAATTGGCATTCCTCATTCTTGCAGCATGGTAGTCAATTATAACGAGCAATTTGTAGATTGCTTGTTATAATTGAGTACCAACGATGTGTTTATTTACTTAGACCATAATATGCAAATGTTTTATAATGGATGGTTGGTTTATTACCCAAATTGAGGTATGTAATCTGTATTCAACAAAGTTGTAAGTTTTCCTTAAACTGTTTCAACTATCGTGTTCTTTTTGTAAATGTAAAGTTTTTTAGTTAAATTTAAACAAAGGGATATGTTGGAAACGTTTGTTCTGCGCACAATACTTCATTTTGCTAGCTAGGAAATCTTTCTAAAACAATAAAACTTTAAAATAATATTCACTTAACCAATGCTATGGGAATAAAATGATCTTGCATTTTCTTTTTCATAACAATTTCACTTTGGAAATTAAAATCGTATCTAACTTATGCGTTGACCTTTGACTCGATACAAATGTATAATTATATAAGAATTAAAATACCTTGAAATAATAATGATCTTGCTAAAAATTGTGCAAATATTGAATATCTTCTCAGTGACATAGAATGTCATTAACATGTCGATATGTGCTACAGATATAGCTGCATGAAAATGAAGATCCTATAATTTATTAGTATTAGATATGACTGTTAATTAATATAAAATATACTCACAGTAGGACACATTATTCCATTTAATTTTGGAAGAAAATGTGGATTTTCTTCTACATCACATTCTGTTATCCAACCATAGTCTTTGTTTGCTTGTGGCTTATGGATACATGGCAGACCAAAACGACTGCATACGCAATATGGCATTGGTAGTTTTGTAGCACTGTAGAAAACCCAAAAAGATGTGCTGTATACTAGTGCAGTGGGGACTATCTGATCCATCATTTCGATAAACTAAAAAACATAATTAATTTGTTAAATATTGTAAAAGATATGTAACTAAAATAAACATTTTTAGTTATTACATATCGAGTATGTTTAATTGAAAATTGCAAAAATTAAGCAACATCGGCAAAATTAAAACGTGCATTGGTGGCGTAATCGTCAACCGAAACTATTTGTTATTGTAAAACAATTATAAAAGTTTTAATTGGGCAAATATCAAATGTTACAAGTTTTATATACATACACACTATTAAAAATACTTTAGATTGCAGAAAATTGGTAGAATTGACCGTTACTAAGTGATAATTCATAACGCAATTAGATTGCAGTTGATGGTTATTTGGTCAAATCTCAATAAAATGCGAATATTACTATTATTATAATAATAGATTTAGAATTTTATATTAACAAAATAAAGGCGATTATTTTTTTAATTTTTCTTCAATTCTCTGAAAGAATTTCTATTTAAAAAAATTGAATTTTAGAAATTTATGGTCAGAACCTTTATTTTTAATTATTCATAACTTAAAAAAAAATTTCTAAATTTTTTATGGTGCAATGCGGTGCAATCAAAATCTTTCAGAAAATTTTTAAAAAAATCTAAATTAAAATTGTCGCCGCCTGGGTCCTGGTTATGCCCCCTATTTTAAATTGTTAATAATTTCGTTTTTAGTTTTCATTAAATATTTTCTGGTATAACGAAAAAATATTAATATTAGAAATTTATGTTCAAACTCCCTTATAATTATTCAAAACTTTTTAAAACATTTTTTGTGGTACAATGCGGTGCAATAGAAAATTTCAGAATATTTAAAGAAATATTAGAAAATCTAAATTATTACGATCTGGCTAACATTACCCTGGCAGTCGAAGGATCTTCTGTTAATCATTTTTTTTATTTTAGAGGTGCAATACTATCTATTTGTGGTGCAATATTGTTTGCAATAAGGGTGCAATGTTTTCAACAAAAAAAATTTATTTTGAAAATATGTGACGGTCAGGGTAATTAATGCATCTGCTATTTTAAATGGTTTTCACATTGATATATTCTATTGTTTTGGTTTTTCCAAATTTATCACGTAGTCTAGTGTCAGTAATAAAAGGTCTATTTTTCAAATTTACAACAAAAAAATAAATTGAAGAATGAATCTGTTTATCAAATATTAAATTTTTATTTACTTTTAAAGTTTCTTAACTTCTTAACAATGTATAATTTTTTATTTGTTATATTAGCCAATGGAATTTTTTAGTTGGTTGTGCAAATCTCTGTTTTCTATGTTTCCACAACTACGCAGACATAAAAACAGTGATATATTATTGACATAGTTTGAGTTTAATTTTTGTGAAGATATTCTCAAACTACATCAGCAAAGAATATAGATTAATAAAAAACAGACTCTTCCCAAAACCTCAACCCTGTTAAATAATGTTTATTATCTTTTTGACAGATTGATTGAATATTATTATTCTTAACTATTTACTGTCGGTTTATTTATTCATCAGTTACATACTGCTTGAATAAATTGTGATAGGGTTTGTAACATGTAGAAGGCTGGAGTGGAGCCGAAACTAGTAATGTGTCCGAGAGAATAAATTCGTGACACAAAAATATGTTCTATACCTGTTAGCGTTTACCGAGAAATATAAAACAAATTGATTTCGGATACTATCGGATCTATTTTATTGAATAATTATCACGCGGTTTGTCTTCTACACAACAAAATTATTTAAATAATAGATTGAAAGAGGTCTAATTAAAAATTTGAAATTAAATTATTAATTTAGCTATTTCTTATATACATACATATGCATATATGATAAATACATAGAAATAACAATCAATACTCATTTTCTATAAATAATCTTTTTATCGCTTTTTGTGCGATCAAAATTATAATACGAATGTGCTTAAATAAAGGAAACCACTTTTTATATATCTTATCACAAAAGATATTTATTTAACCAGACTAATTTCGACCAATTACCTGGTCATCATCGTATGGTGATCGAAACAAATATACCGGATGATAATGACCAGGTAATTGGTCAAAACTAGTCCGGTTTAATAAATATTTTTATATTAAGATATAAAAAGTTGTTTTATTTATTAACATACAATATCACATAGTAAAGGCTACCACTATTCAGTACTTAAATAATTTATACTATAATGGTAAAGAAAATACTAATTTAATCAACTTAAGTTATGATTGTAAGTGAAATAATATATTATAATATTATAATTCCGAGAACGCGGTCAACTCAATAATATTATATAACATAATTATATTACATTTTTAATTCTTGTTCAATGCCAGTATCTTAATGGTTTGAATTTAATCAAAGTTAATACTTGGAATGTCATTATCGGTGAAATATGAACAATTGTGTTTTGTTTCAACTGAATTAAACATTTCACAATTCATTTATTTGCATATTGTTTCATAAATTGGATTTTTGTGATTAATTTACCGATACTTGATAAATGAAATAAATTAAAATAGTTGATACACAAACACAATATGCATAACTAGATACATAACAACAATTTAAAATTAAAATGTTATAAAAAAGTCATATTTACCAAGATTTTTAAACGAATTAATATTTCTATTATTGTACAATTAATTTTATCAATTTTATTATTTTTGGGGAATCCAGAAGTTAAAATAAAATAGGGTTTCTACAATAGACAATTCGAAGTATCAAAATAAGTACCAAGGAATTGTCTATACTAAATCTTACAACACCAATACATGCTATACCCTTTTCAAGTTAACATTGATAAAATCAAATCGCGTTTAATATGCAATATTAATTTATACCACTTTTTGTCTCAAATAGAAATGTTATATAAACTAATATTATATTCGTAACGATTGAGTCCTACATATTGACATTGCTCATATAAATTAGATGTGACTGCTCTGCTTAAATATTATATTTGTGAGACACGCTTTACTGTATGAATTGAAGAATTATTATACGGTTGGGCTGTCATTTTTTTGCGTAATTATAATTCTCTCGGATTTGGTTTTTCAAAATTTTGCAATCTACTATAGAGATTTCTTTCAATCGGTTTTCTCTTACTGATTTGGAAAACTCTTTTATTAGACTGATTGATATATAAACAGGTGAAATTTTACATCTGAATTTTGAATTTTACAAATGTAATCTATTCTAAAACGACTCTTGAACCAACTTTACAACTATATATTTAGCATATTTCTTTTTCTATGTTAGTATTTCTAACACATAACTTATATCTATACGTATGAGTTTGCCATAAATATACTGCTTATAGTTACGATATCCATGGTATGATATCATAGGTTTATCGATAGAATGCATCTCAAGCGACGCCTTTCAATGCATTTTTTAGTCAACAGTTGAAAAATTGCTGTTAGTTTTGTGAATTTATCGCTTTCAACTAGCTGCTTATCACATACATGGAAATTATAAAACAAATATAGAGTAGAGTAGAGTAGAGATTGATTCATTTTGCAATACATAGTTGATTGGATAAGTCAAATAAGAAGTATATAGATTGAAATTGATGGGACACTGCACAAATGTACTAAGACACATTAAAACTGTATAGAATATAACATACATGTTATATAAAACAGACATTAAAAGTGTATATAAATATAGACATATTAAAATAATGGACAAACATGTTAAAAATGTATAAACAGCTTAAAAATAGAATAAATAAATATATACTGAAAAATACGCTATATAAACTTGTTCCTTGAAATGGCACCAAAAATCATGTCATTGTACCCATTGTTTCTCAATTATAGAAAATCTTTTACTTGGCACTTGTACATGCTCACCAAGGATAAGAACTCTTATAAATACACTCACTCTTTTTGGTTTTTTTGCTTATCATGTTTATTACTAATTTTATCAGTGCAATTATCTTCTAATAAAAAACATTGAGAAAAGTTGAAAAGAAGTTTATATTTAGATTATTCAAATTGGTATTTTCAAAAGTATTTTCCCTAGATATTTGAGAAAATCGGACAATACAAAAAAATCCAATACATTTCAATTTCTATTTTGGGAAGTTCATCTTTTGATATACAGTTTAAACGTGTCACTTTCCCACTACCCTTTAACTAGGACCTTTCAAGATATTTATTTTGGATAATCCACTTTATGTTACCTTAATTGAAACGTCTTTATGTCGATAATTTAGCTGTGATAATTTTAATTTTTAAATATGCAGTCTGAAATAAATTTTATTAATTAATCACACATTATAAACATTTGAAAACCCTGAAACACGTCAATTTTTATTTTAAATGGGTAATATTTTGACACATAGTTGACATATGTGTTTCCCCCTCCTTCCAAAAATCATGAACATGTTGTATACATTTTGTTATTATTTAATTTTTTTAATTTGTATTTTTTTTAATTTAACATTTTATTTTTTTTGTATGCGTCTAAGACATTACAACAGTATGTTGAAGTATGTTATCTAGTTGTTTAAAAATGAAAAAAAATCACAATTAATTTATTGACCTTTTAAATAAAGTATCAGAAAGTGGATCATTTCATTTAAAATTTTTGAAAGCTATTTGTTGGAGTAGATGTAGAAGTGATACACATGTCAACTATATATCAAAAATGTCCCTTTCTAAATAGAACTTAGATTAGACTAGATTTTCTAAAATATTAAGGATAGATAATTTTGAAGCTTTTAAGTTTGTGTACGTTTGCTTGTTACTGAGATAAAAGTAAATTATTTTTAACCNTTTTGTTTTTTCTAATTTCCAGCATTGAATAATATTTATAGCGGTGTTAGGTTAGGTTAGGTTAGGTTATATATATATTACAGATCTTAATTATTGCCGTCTCCAGTCTTCATTTTTTCCTGTCGTAACATGTATCTTCCATTCATCATCTATCCAATGCTTCTGTTACGTGGTCCCTCCAACTTTTTCGACTGCGTCCGTTTTATTTTTTCGATCAGGCGGTATCGATTCTAATATTTTTTGGGGCCATCTTTTTTTTTGTATTCTTTTCACTTGTCCAAACCATGTTTTTCTATATTTTCTGTTATTATTGTTTCTGCTTTAATTTCTCTTCTAATATCCTCATTCTTAATTCTTTCCAATTTTGATCGTCCTCAACTGCGTCTAAGGAAATCCATTTCAGTTGCTAACAGCTTTTTCGTTGTTTTTTATTAATGGCCCATACTTCTGATCCGTATAACGTTACAATACTTATACAATACTTTTGTATATATGCTTTTTGTATTTCTATTTATGTTTTTTTCCATAATAGCAAGTTCAGTGCTAAACAACACTACGTCAAATGCTCAAATGTTCAATACTCAAATGCTCAACACTACGTCCTTTGTTTACTCTCTCTTGTATCTCATCTCGGCTGTTTCCCTGCTTATTATAATTGACTCCCAAATATTTACTTTTCCTTACTCCTTTTATCCTTTCATTGTTTATGTTTAGATCGTTTATTTCACCACTGCCTAATATTAGATATTCGCACTTTTTTGTCCATGTGTTCGTGTAGAGATTATATTTAGTACGGCACCCTTTCATCCGTAGAATCAAGTATAAAATATAAAAGTAACATAAACTGAATGTCCAATAATAACGTTACTATTTGTTGTTATGTTAATCAATAGTTTATATTGAATTTTTAAATATTACATTAATTTACTCAACAAAACATATATTGATAACTTTTATTTCTTTCAACGCAACTTATTTTCTGTAAAATGACGAAAATCTACCAACTCTTCGATATTGTTAGTTACAGTAAAACTACGACAGTATATATCTTAGTATGTTATGGAATCTTCATTATTAGCAGAGAGCCCTTATCTTCTGTACCATTAATGGCTATTTGAACTCGTTATGTCTTCATATTGCAAATATTTTTGTAATTAATTTTTTTATGAAGCTATTGTCGAGTATATTGATTTAGTTGTTTTAGGAACTAGGTAATTAATTATTATGCCACTTTAAATTTTATATTTGATTTGATTTTTTTCTACCTTTTCTATATTGTATTTTTATAAATTAATTATTTTAAATATGTAAACTTATGATTTTTTTCTTGTTATAGGACTATGTATCTGTTGGGAAATTAATTATTATTATTATTATTATTATTAATATTATTATTATAATTTAAATGCACGAAATTGCAACCAAACGAAAATGCACAGACGTATTGTGTTAGATTATCTTTTTCAATATATATATATATATATATATATTTTTTTTTCTTGAGTATTTAACAAAATAGTATTATTTTTTCTTTGGCAAAAGTTTTTTTTTTCGATAGATTGTTATTTCAAATAAGTAATTAGTTTTTTGTATTTACTAATATTGACATTGTTTTTTTTAAGATAGTACTGATAAGGTCAAATGGTCACTGACTTGAATTTCATAGATTATGCTTGTTTCGAAAAATAAGTCATCATTACGATATCTATGTATCTCCTATCTTTACATACACTACGCTACATAGACTGTTGCTTTTTATATTCTACTTTTAATTCTAGGGGTAGCAAATGTACGAACACATCTATCACAATTTTGGCAGCTATTTACAAAAAATCTTCTTTAACAGTTTACATTTTCTACAAGTTTTTGAGTTATGTGTTACACAAAAAACACACACCAATGAATACATTTTTTTTTGTTTAATTGTGTCAGTCGTTACAAAATCACTGGTTTTAACAAACAAAAAATGTTTATTTTATTTTGCATCCTCTACAAGAGCAAATGTGATCTTTTTAGTCTGTCGGATAACCATTATTAGCAAGTTTACTAAATCCCACATATTTCTCTAATTTTCATTTTTGTATCAACTGGAAAAGATTTTAAATAAATTCTTTCAAATATATGTGATTTTATCAAATCGTATGAAAGTCTTACACAAATTTTTGTTCTTGACTATTTATTGTTAGGTGTAAAGTTAGTTATTGCTTTTTTATATAAAATTAATAATTATCTTCGGTGTAACACAACGAAATTGTTTCTAACTATGTATAGCAAGAATGTTTAAACGCTTTAGAAACAAAAATGTATAAAAACAATATGGGAAGGTACCGAGCGGCTTAGAAAACTATTTCCAAGGGAAAAAGACAGATTATGCTCATTTATTTCATTTTTTGGAATAGTTTCTCTTCTGAATGTTGAACTAATATAAATGTTAGTTTATCATGATAATGTTCTAATACATGCAATACATATAAAGTATTTAAAATTAAATCTTTTATTTATAACAAATTTTTCTTTACATTTCATACTGTTAAACATTGTTTAATAATTTAACGTAGTAACACTTATATATTTTGTTCTTGTGACTTTTGGAAAGTTTATTAATGGACTTTGGATGATTAAAGAAGATTGAGGCTTTATTGTACACTTGTAATTTAAAACCATGAAACTCTACTCGGTTATCAATTAGTCAGTTAGAGAAAACTAATAATACGTTTAGAAGAAATGCACGTGGCAGACACAGGTTTATAACAACACGGAAAAACGTGCAGCTATTGATTAGTCGACAACACGTTCTGCTCGAAACCATGCAGTTGCTTTGCAAATGTCAGATTGCAACGTGATGAGAATTTTTATTTCTATTTGCAATTATATCTCTTCAAAATATGATAAATCGGCGTACGTCAATAACAGAAATCTGCAGCGAATTGAAATAAATCACTTATAAATAAATATATAATTGCAATAGCAACTTTTTTGCGTATAGCATAAGCTCAAATAAAAATTGAATATGAAAATAGGTAATAATAAATAAAGTAATCACAATTGATGAATCAAAAGTGCTTGGCATTACATTACATTACATTACAAAACGTTAAAAATATTGAAAATTTTACACACATTAATTATATGAAATTAAATTCTGCAGTATATTTTGCATAGGCCATACAAATTTTAGTTTAAAAATTCCTTATAAAAACATTTAAAAAATCAATTTGGTGCAAAGTAAATTTCTAAACAAGCAGACCATCATCTATATTTTTTATTCAAATTTCATTTATACTTATTATAAATCCCAGCTAGTGACACACTGTATATGCATAACATTTGAACAAACGTAATTCCCCTCAAGTAAACATTGTTTGCTTTATTTGTAAACAAATATAATTATTTATGCATTTTATTCTTTTTAACAAGTTTAAAAAAATATAAAATATATGTACTTACGGTTCGTACTCCGATATTCTTCCCCTTTATGTTGAAAAACGTAAATATTATTTCCAGAGCTTCATAGAATATTCTTCTCAGCTCCGTCGAATTGATGTCCTCCACCGAAACCTCGATCGGAGGTAGGTCAGCATTTGTTTTGGACGTATTTTTATATACTGTAATCTTAAACATATCAAACATTCACTACTAAGGATTTCATGCCACTATCGACAATATTTGTGGTGTCAAATCGTCGAGTATATGAAACATTGCGAACAGAGGCGGAGCAAGCAATTTTATACATGCATTGAAATATAAAAGAAACAACATTTTAATATTACCTACAGTATTGAAAACTGAAAATTATTACTTCAAGCACATGTTTCACAAGTTGTTTATTGCGCGACAAAAAAATCGTTCACTTTTGCTACAAGAAAACGTGCCATATTTACTGACATTTATTTATTTTTTAGTTTGTTTTTTATGAATATTTCTAATAAATAAAAAAAATTAGAAATATGGCTTAAATATTTATTCTAAAAATTAAAAAATTAAGAGTCCACAATTATATATGAAAAGTATTTTATTTAACTTTTCTTTTTAACAATCCAAATAATTTTTTTGCAGCGTCGACAGCTCCGGTAATTGGCTACGCTTATATTTTAACCAAATAATAATTTCAACATTTATTAATTATTATCAATGGTGATTAAATTATAAACAAAAATCTCCATAGAGATGGTGGTACTTTAAGAACACTATATGTCTATTTACCATATAACATTTTTCATTCTATGTAATGATTATTTAATTGTATGTTTATTATATATTGATTCATTCCATAGTTATTATTATGTAAAATTATATTTAAGTATAAAAAATAATAATAAATTTTTGTGCGTGCTTTATATTGTTACTATTTTTTATAATTAAAATTAAAAAAATAATAATAATAATTTTTTACCATAATCAAATATACCTCATAATCATTTAAGGTGGAATTGCTGAAGAATTTTATTAATTTATGTTAGTTTCAATTTTGTTAATTACGTTTTATGCAAAAATATAATATAAAAATGAACTTACCATCCAGAATTTGATGTTGGCGTTATTAGCCTTATTTTGGGATTTATTTAATAAGTAATTTAACAACTTGCTTTACACTCGTAGCAGACCTGAAATGCTGAAAAAAATAATTAGTTGTCAATTAAGATTATAATTAACATAATATTTTATTAATTACGAATGAGAACCCAAATTAAAACCAATAATACGCAATTGATATATGCATATTGCTGTATTAGTATATATAGAAATATATTGATTATTCAAATTTATATCAGTAGAATTTAAAAAAAATTAACTTCACAATAAAATGATTGTTTTGCATTATTTAAGTTTCCAGGAATGAATACTTAAATCAATTCTTTGAAAATGATAGTGATGTATTAGCTATTAAAATTGATAACAAAATTATCAACAACTGTAATAAATAAAATTTTAATTAATTTTATTAATCCCGGGTAGGATAAAAATAACTTCCTCATTTCAAAGGCAAGTTGAAAAAAATAGTGCGAGATATCACCAGTTTTTATGTATTATTATTTATCGATGTGTACCACCGGCCATGGTGTTTGGGAATTGACCGTCACGCGGTATCGTCAGCGTCAGTGACCTTACACTGACGCTGGCGTCACCGCGAGTGAGTGAGTGAGTGAGTGTGTGAGTGAGTGAGTGAGTGAGTGAGTGAGTGAGTGAGTGAGTGAGTGAGTGAGTGAGTGAGTGAGTGAGTGAGTGAGTGAGTGAGTGAGTGAGTGAGT
>JARJEC010023747.1:0-11110 GCA_030264575.1 Tachinus sp. AB-2021
ATGTAACGCACTATATCGGCTCCCTCAATTAGCCTGTCTATTTCGTGGTTCATTAGTATTCGCCAATAGCCGCCTCCTTCATCTACCAGTCCAAAAATTTTCCTCAAAATGCTTCGCTCAGCCACTCTCAGGGACAGTTGATCGCTCTTATTCAACGTCCATGTTTCCGCAGCATACATTATTATTGGCCTAATCAGTGTATGATATATTCTGAGCTTTGATGTTTTGGTGAGTAATTTAGATCCCAGTAGTTTTTTATTTGCGTAATAGGCTCTCTTTCCCGCAATGATTCTAGCGCCAATATCCTCACTGACCGCATTGTTGCTGGTTATTTTTGAGCCCAAATAGTTAAATTCTGTAACTTCTTCGTAATGATGTTCATTAACCTGAAATGTCCTTGGTCTCTCTGCTAATCGTACAAAACCTGTAATATTCTTTTATACCGTACATTATATATAGTTTTTTGTACTTGTGTTATTAAAAAATATTACCAAGCCAACGCAAGCCAATGTGCGATTTTCCCATTACCACATGCTCTAACATTATTTTCCCGCATGCTATTACAAAAAAATATGTTTTTATATGTATAATGATGTGTAACAACACTTTTATAATAACACGTTTTATTTTTATTGGTACAAAACTAGTTTTGTTTATTATTTAACAAGAAAATCTTTTTCTTTCTCAAGATAATTTAAATGTAATAAATATTTTTAAATTTAATTTTTACTAAAATTTGGACGCAACTGGCGAATCCGATTTAACAATTACGTAGAAAATTAGCAAAAATGTCTGAATGTCAAGAATGCTGGAAGACAGAAAGTGAAGTTAGTCACAAAACTATTTTCTCATACTATTTCTTGAGTTAGAACCAGATGTGGGATTAATGGAAAATTGGACAGTGAAAACTGAATTAAATGTGCTGAATTTTTCAAATAAGTATGTTATATTATAATATTTTTCTTATAACTAATATTTCTATTATTAAATTGATAATTCAAAATTAGGTAAATGACAAAGCATATGACAAAGCATTTTATATTTAAGAAAATATCAACAATATGACAGATACCGTGAAGAATTTAAGAGTCAAGGGCAAGTATACCCTTCTGCTATTTCAAAAACGTAAATTTTCAATATTTATTTAAAAAACGGTAGAATTAATTGTTATTATTTTAGGGATTGTAATCAATACTTCCCTACGATTACTTTAATTTTAATTTAGATATCATCTGTGGTCCTATATATTGGGACGAGATAACAAATCACTTTCGGCGTGTGTTAACATAGAAGAAGACGACGCTCCAGATTTGCCAAATGAAATTAATTTAGGCACCAAATGTTTTCAATCGCTTGACAAGAAAACCACACCAGAGCAACATAAAGATCAAGAACTCAAAGATTTAGAAGACACAACATCTTGCAAGTTATATTTGCTATGAATTTCAAGAACCCAATGGCTTATTCAGCTGCAATCAGGAAGTATCTTATTCTTGGGTAACCATTTAAGTGAAGGTGGTTTAATTAAGCCTTTAGCTAAATTCATGTCACAAATGGAGCAATTTGAAACTATTTTTAATAATATAAATTTAGACAAAAAATTTATTGCCAAAAGTTATTTTAAAAATTTGATTGAAAAAGTGGTAATATTTTATGTAGCAAGGAAATAAAAAATTGTTTTTAAGAATGAGGCATTTAAACAAAGATTTCACTAACGCTGCCTTAAGCAGAAAAAAAAATTAGAAAATTGTTAAATAAAAAGTTCACTGTAAAATTTATTTATTTTTTTAATTTATTTGATGTCAAAATTTGCTTGGTATTGCCGATTTTTATAAAGTTTATTACTTGTTTGTTAAGTTATTATTAATATTATTTTTTGGCCTCCTGAACTGTAATACGAATATGACAGTTGTCTATTAGTTGTGCGTAGATAGATTATTACACACGTTGTTGTAAAGAATGCGTGGGAATATGGCGAAAAACACTGGGCACATACAGATATTTAGTAGAAATACTGTATTTATCATAATTAAGTATATAGCTTGATTTCATATTCTAATTCAAAAACTGCCAGCCATCTGTTAACTAAAGCTACAACTACAATTGAATTAGCCCAGTAAACACATTACATAAAATTTATGTTTCAATACATCCATTTTATGTTACAAAATTTAAGTAAAAATGTATATATACGTAATAAAAACGTAAATTATATTTTTTAAGTTAAATTATATGCAATTTGATTTACGTTATAAAAATGTTAATTTTAATACTTTTTTTTTACATATAAATAGTAATGTAAATTTGTGACAACAATTTGTTAATTTAAAATATAAATTTGTTTGCACATTACCAGTTTATATTTTATTCATAACCCATTAAATACTTGCTTAATTAATGCACATAGATCAGTAAGTATTATTACAAAATTTAAAATGACATAATATAAATAATTATTTATATTCTTAAAAAGTTTGTATGGTTAATTAATAAAATCTTTGTTTGGTTAATAAATAATTTAAAAATTAGATTTTGCGTTTCCAATAACTTCCTTACGACATCAATTTTGTTTTTTTAAAAAACTGTCTGGTTTCCATAGATATGACTTATCAAAACTGTTTTCTTTCATTATGAACATGTTTTTTATTATTATTATTACTTTTTCCGTAACATATATATTTTTCAAAGCTACAAAATACTAAATAACATTAGCAAACAGTAAAAAATGAACTATTTTGATTGAATTACATTACTAACAATAAAAAATTAATTAAACGAAGCCTATTTTTTTAATAAAAGTTTAAAAACAATTCAAATTATTCATTTTCTTATATGCAAAATATTCTCATTTTGTGGCGATTTTTATTAATTGTTACTTCTTAACATAATGTATGAGTCACTATTATTTCATTATTTGTTTAAGGACAGATTAAAATAATTGTATTTCTCAAAAGAATATTTACGTTCGTAAAGTTGCTTAATATACATAGGGTGGATATATGGAGTAGGGAATGGATCACTCTACACTAGGTCATGTGCAATGTCGACCGAAAATGGAACCGGTTAGTATCATACCTCTAGTAGATAATTATATCATGCTTGTGTCATACAGTGGGAAATCTACTCTCTAAATAGTGTTCAAGTTATATGCACTGAGCTCAAGCTTGGTCCGTGCACAATGCAGATTGCACAACTTCAGTTCTGTCACTTTTTGCATTATAAATTGAATATATTTATAAAAACAATATAATTCACAAAAATGTATAATTAATATTATTTTGAAATAACGTTCTCTTCATTGCATGTGAGATAGAGATAAATCAAATAGCTTTCATGAGCAATTTATACTAACATTCAAGTAGTGGTAAAAGTGACACGATTACTAACACTTTGAGTTTATGTAATAAGAGACAACCCGCAAACAACGTTGCCAAATTTTAGAGGCCACTTTGTATGTTACATGCATGGAGGCAAATACTACTATCACACATATAAAATTGTATATGTGTATTAAATGGTAGCGTCACCTACCGTCAGCTCCTCGAACGTAGATATATAAGTGCATATGTGTGTGTATGTGTAAGATACAAACACTCCGCCACCCTTAAACTTGGTATACATGCTGTTTTGGTGCCTAGAATCAATACACACGGATATCAACTCGCCTCTGATTTTTCGTACTCACCTCAGTTTAGAGGCAACCGAGCTTTACATATATATGTATGTATGTATGTATGTATGTATGTATGTATGTATGTATATATTCTGTTTTAACATTAATTTAAATAAAAACTTTTTAACCCTCTGATCAGTGACAGTTTTAACTATTTACAAGTTCATAATGTCATGTTACTTTGCATTACAAACATCTATTTCACAAACATAACATGCTGAGTCAAATAAAACAGGTTTCTGATGAATTCAAAAATAACTTAACATATTTTTTTTAGTATCAAGACATTTTCTACGACTTGGTCCATAACTTGTTAAATCCACTTCCGTGTGGATTGCACAGTAAAACAATTTATTATTCTATATGGGATCACCAAAAATATTCACTGACATTCAACACAAATACATACATGATTACCTAGGTTACCAAGATCTACATGATTATCGAGCTGATTGCGTGCATTTATGTTGGAGCAACAATAAGTGATAATAGCGGCGATAATAGCGTAGCGTAGAAAACCAATACATTGAATTGCATAAACCTATTTATACTGGAGCTACACTTTTAGCTAAGCTCGCCAGTCGAGCAACGATAATAGCGACAAGAATTATTCTCTATGTGTGTTTATGTTGAAGCAACGACAAGTGATAATAGCGACAATACTAGCAGCAATAACAGCATGGCGTAGAAAACAAATACATTGGATTGCATAAACCTATTTATACTTTTGCTGTGCGTTTAGCTATTATCGCAGGTCAAGCAAGAATAATAGCAACAAAAACTATTGAATACATTTTCACTGCTCTTTGCTCTATTCTGAACTCAGTGATTTTTCTCCTTTTGTAAACTGATTTTAAAAATTTCACTTATGATAATATTATAACTTGAAGTTATGTCTCATTATTACAGTTATATTTAATTATTATTGGAATTTTTATAAAAAAATTAATTTAATTTGAATAAAAAGTTGGTATATTATATTCCAAAAATTCACACAATTATTTAAGTTAATAATAATATTAATAAACAAATCTAAAAATAAATATATCTATTAAAAATAAACCAATATAACTATCATGCAAGTTTGAAAAATTATTTTAAGTATTATAGGCAACAACACAACAGTACCAGTCATTTACATTGTTGTGGAATAGATGTAACAAGAGGAAATTTATTTTTTATTATTCATTTATCAAACAGTTTTAATCTTTACAAAATTTTTACTTCCATTAAATTAATAATTTCATGTTTTTAAATTTATTTGGTAAAAACTAAAAAAAAATTGTTTCAGAAATCAAGTTTGCTTGGTCCTTATTTTTTATAAAAAAAAACATTTTTTCCTTAGTATTTCCATTCAAATAAGGAAGGACAACCAATAATTTAACAAAAATTTCTCCACAATATGAAGGAAACAAGGGTATGTTGAATCTTGAGGATAAATGTTTTGAATATTGTTGAGGAGCTTCATAGAAGTACTAAGATGACTTTGAATGTTGCATTCTAAAATTTGGAGAATTTTTTTGCAGAATTAACTCCATTCATTTTACGCTAGCAACAAGTGCAAAATCATTTATATAATGTGGTAATGTGGATTGGTTGGGGTGGTGCAATTGCCAGACCTCTACAATCGCCCAACCTCAATTCACTTAATCTATATGTTTATGATCATATTAAAACAATGGTATACATTAATAAAATGAACACGAGAGAAGAATTGCAAAATCGTATACAAATTTCAATCTTTACAAAAAGTTTTAATTCCATTTCAATTAATATTGAAAGTAATTTTATGTATGTAAATGCCAACGTTAAAACAAAAGTGTAAATCAAAAACGAAATTTATGAGATAGTATTGAAATCAAATTTAGGGGTTTTTATGTCCAGGTACTCGAAACAATTTATTAAAAATACACGAACTCGACATTCAGTTTAAAACTGGACGAAGATCGAGTCCAGCAATTTTCAATATCAAGTGAATTGAAATCAGAAAATCAACCTATAAACAAAAATTTGAGAAATGTTGGCAAATACTCTTTAATTATAAACTGCTTATAAGAAAAATCTATTTTAATATTAATTTTTACTTTATTTGGTAAAATGTGAAACCAAAAGATATTGGTTTGGTTTTTATTTTTTATGAAAATCATTATGAAAACCAGGAAAACCAATAATTTACGGAAAATGTGCAATTTAAAGGAATTAGAATAAAATAGACCAAGGCTTTTGAATCTTGAGGATAATGTTTCAAATATTGTTAAGGAACAGCCTTGTATGATTACTAAAGTAAGATTACTATGAATGTTGTATTCCACAATTTAGAGAATCTTAATAAGAAGTTACTTCATCCATTTTGCGTTCAACTGCTACCAAATACATTTATTAAATGAAAACCAACAAAAAGTTACAAATTAGTATATAAGCTGTCGCCGGTTTTGTGGGTTCGGCGTTCTCAATTGTGCGTTCAAAATGCAGAAAATAGCATCAAATAGTTGCTATGACTATGACCTTTAAATCAGGTATGCACGCTTCTTTGTGCACATTCCTACTGCATAATGTTCACTATTATTGTTCGGTGGCTGTCGTATATTACTACTAAAATAATATAATAATAACAAAAAATTACACAAGGGTGCATAGAAAAATATAATAAATCGGAAAAATTTTGCTTTTTTTCAAATTTCTTGCCAATTTTATCTTTACAAGTGCACAATAAATTTTGAAATAAAAGTTAAAATTAAAATCTTAAATATTATAAGTGATTGATATTAATAATGAAAACATAAGTTTAACATAAATGGATTTTCTTAATATTTCATATCAATATGTTGGATTTGGACTCTGGCACGTAAAATCAACTTGCCCTTGTCCAATGCAAAAAGTCCGAGAGTTTCCAAACCCTGGAGCTAATTCAGGACATTAATTGACAACAATTTCTTTGTAGATGCTGTATATCAAAACCTTTATTGTTTAATTGTAAAAAATTGTGCCATTGACATTGCAATAGGCTGTATGCTTTCCACCTTTCTAGCTTCATCATGTAATTTAATTCTGTGGTACTTTCACCCCACAAGATAGACGTTAAATGTACTGAAGATTTTTTGCTGTTTTCATAATTTTATATTTAATTATGTTAATTAATACTGCAATTAAATCAACAAACAAAACAAATGTTGACCGCAGACATTTTCATTTTAAATAATATATCTAAGCATAATAAAATTATAAAACATAAACAAGTTATAAAAATTCTTTTGAAAAACTACCCTGCATAATATATACTTTTATGATTAGTATAATATACTTATATAATTAGTATATTATGATTTTTTTGAATGGAGCATCTCGTCAGACAGTGTTAAAGATGATAGCATAATGATTTCAAAACACTATTTAGGTTGAGAATTGTCTGTTATGAGTTCTAAAAATTACAAGAAAAAACACCTAAGTGTCATCAATAAAATTCTTGTCAGTAATGTCACAAACACGTGAAAGAGACAATAATTTGTATGGTGCCACCTATACACATAGCTACATAATATTGCCGTTATTATCATTGCTCCAACATAAACGCACATAGAAATATATCGCTTTGCTATTATCATCGCTCTTGTCGTTTCTATTTTCTCCGCTATTATCACTGCTATTATCGCCGCTCCAACATAAATGCACCCTAAAAACATAATGTCAACACTACGTAAACACAGGTACAATGTCCCTACAGACCTAGCATGCAATAGAGTAGAGTTAGTAGAGTTTTAACATCATTACTTAACGGATTAGCAAATAACCATCACATTGGATGTCTATTGATGGCGTTGCAATACGGGGTTTAGTAATGATATAATATAAGATATAAATGAGTGAAAGTGAACACTCACACCTATTCGGTGGTTGTGCTACTTAACAAACGGCACCTCTACCATCTAAATCAAAATAAAATTTATATTTTCTTATTACGAACATAGTTGCCCATAAAAAATATAAAACAACTTAAATTACATAATTAATCACTTATTTACTATATTGCATACATCTGCAAACTTCTAATCCATGTCATACCAGTATTATTTGTATAGGGACCTTGTAGTCCATTTTTCCGCTCTTGCGACTGTGGCCGATCAGATGGTTAAAGTGATTTTGGTCTGTTACAGTGTATTACTCACAGTGATATTTCTATTTCTTGCTTTAGGTTCATTTAAAATAATAATAAAAACAGATACTTATTTTGAAGCAAATATATGCGAAACAAATTTTTAAGTACATTAAATGCCATATGTTATTACTAACAACTGTGTTAAGTACAACGTTTCAATGTTATATTATATCTCATATGTAATACCATTTATAGTAAAACGTACATGTTATATTTAACATTATTAATACACAATGCAATAGCCATAAATATTTCTAAATACAATTATATCAGATGTCATTTGGATGGATTTTGACATAGTAAAATTAGAATAAAAGTTAAATTATTGGTCAATAATACTTTTTATGTAAAAAACTAATGTAATTTTAAATAAAGATAAAATAGTATAGCTTGTTTTCATGTACAATCAAGGTTTTGAAAGAAATCAACGTTTGTCAAGTCATCTTCATTTAAGGTTATTTAAAAATGTAAAACAACTTACCTATTCTACTTCCTACTGGAGTGGAAAATGGATTACCACCCAGTGCTCCTTGAAAGAAGGACGTCATATTATCAAATACAAGATCCAAATAATCCAAATGCTTATTTTTTCTGGCAGTTGACGTGCACTTGACAGTAGCTTCGCTGTTGGCTGTCAGGGCCTCTATAGGAGAAAATCAGCAAAGTAGCTGACATCTGCTGTTAAATTTTGAACTGCTCAAATGGGGAAAACGAAACTCATGTGATCATTGTTATTGTACACTGTCACTGTCATGACGGCTTTTAAAATAACCTCAACAACAAACAATACATTACATTATATCAATTATACACAATGCTTTTGTTTAGTGCCCAGCCTTAAAAACCACTTTTCCTTCATTAATAAACCTATTTCGATCAGCAATATAATTTATTTTATCCACAATTCGAACTGACAGATTACTTGTCATTGGCTGCCTATAGTCTAGGTTATATATGTTGGCTGCCTTTTCATCATGTGGGTTTATTCAGGGTACGAGAACACTTATTATTTTGGCCGATTAAAAAAGATTACTTTGCGTCACAGAACATTCAATATATAGAACGGCAACTTCAGACGATTTGTGAATCCATGTTTTGTGCCATCTGTTATAGATGCAAACTAATATGAAGATAAAATTTTGAAAATATTTGTAATTGTTAATTCATTTTATTTTACAAAACAATTTTATGTAATTGTTTATTATTTTATTTTACAAAAATAAAATAATAAGCCTATTACATATAACCGTTTTTAATCTTTAAACTGTAGAAATACAAAAATAAATATATCCATAAATTAAAATATTTGCAAATAAATACATACAATATATTTTTTAAGAACTTTATTTTCATAATTTATACTACTAACCTAATCAAATATGTTGCAATAAAATCTATAACAAATAAAATTATAATTATTCTGTAAACTTAAAACGAAATTTAAACTTAAAACGAAATTTAAACTTAAACACTAAAAATGTCTATAATACAAATACTAAGAATAGTCTATAAACACAAAGAATACAGCGTTAACATAAATTAAAATTGGTCAAAATTCACAAATAAATTATATAATTAATCATTTGTAAAGAATCAATATTTAAATAAAATTATAAGATTACTTGCAATATTGTCCACATGAAATTTGCGTAATTTAAAACATCATACTTTTGTACACTGCATTTTTCCTATCTATCACCTATCTATTTATTAAAAATATAACAAACAATGAGGTTTGCTAATAAAAATGGCGGCAAAGTAAATATCGTAAATATGGCTTCAAAGTTGTTATGATTTATGAATCAGCTGATCACAATTTACAGGTGTTAACAGCTAGCGACAACGAAAATAATACGGGCGAGATTGAAGTAAAATTTGACCTTGAGACTTTTAGCTCGGCTTGGGACCATCCCCATTTATTTATCACCCTGTCATTCTTATTAGCATAGCTAATTTTTTGTATGTTTAATAAAATAGTAAAGTGCAGTATACCCATAGATAACCTAGACTATACCTAACTGTGATGTCACATGGAAATAGACGTAATTTTAAATTTCTCAAATTTTCTAAGGATAATGATACTTACTTCATCTATAATTTTATTCTATGGATTTGATTAACTATATAATCTTTAAAAATTATCAATTGGCTTCACATATGCATACTATTGCATTACAATTTATTTTATTGCTTTAAACATTGTAGAATTGATATTAAATTTATATTAGTAAAATATTTATTTTTAATATATTTATTTTTAGTAGGTTTTAAAATGCAATTATTGTTGATTATCATAATTTAACTCGTAAGCAGATCAATAATTGTTACATCTATGACTGGCACTTCTCTGATGAAAATAGGGTTTCCAGATTTTGAAGATCAGCAGCAATTTTAAGAAAAAAGTTGAATTTAGAGCTCATATGTGTGTTTACTGGAACTGAGTTTATTATGAAGAGCGTTTTAAGCCTTCATTTACAAATTGAGAAATATTGCGTGTTTTTTAATTTCATTATATGTTATCTTTCGTATCGCCAGGATTATTATTTTTTATTTTATGTGTATTGTAAAGATATTTACTAATATTTTTTGTATGTTTCAGCAACAATCGTGGGTAATTATTTTCATCTTAGTTGCATGTTTCTTTTAATTCTATATATAGTGTCAACGTAATTCTCAAATTATACAAGTCCAAAAAGGAGATTTTACAAGAGAAACAAAAATGCTACCTGTTGCTTATGATTTATGTCACAACTTTGAATCATTTTCGTAATACTATTTTTTTAGTTACACAAATTTGCCAGCAGAAAGCTTTAAATGTGCACTACCCGATGGTGTAAAAATCTCAATTTAGTCAAAACTATATTTATGTGAATTGAGAATTACGCTGACAATATGTTATGTTTCACGCCAGGATTATTGTATTTATTTAGCTTTTTTATATATTAAGTTATGTAATTTCTAAAGTAGTTTTATATCTTATAATGCTTTTTTTAAAATTAATTACAACAGACAATATTTTTTTTTTAATTTTATAGTCTATTTAAATTTTTATAAGTTCTCTTATATTATTAATAATATATATTTAGAAGATATATTGTGTATTGTTGTATTGTTTGTAAATTAATTTTTTATATTGCATTTTTTATTAATCGATAAATTTATAATATATAAATTTATCGATTAATAAAAAATGCAATATAAAAAATTAATTTACAAACAATACAACAATACACAATATATCTTCTAAATATATATTATTAATAATATAAGAGAACTTATAAAAA
>JARJEC010023754.1:0-11552 GCA_030264575.1 Tachinus sp. AB-2021
AAGAGCTTAGGTGATATTGTATCACCTTGTCGCACCCCTCTGCTTACTTTGATCTTGTCTGTAACAGAGTTCTCGTCTATCTTCACTTGGAAGGTGGGTTTATAAGATTTGTGTACCTAGAGTCTATTCTGGCATTCTTCATGGCAGTAAATATCGCCCACAGTTCTATCGAACTTTATACACCAATTTATCTATTAATATTGTTATGTATAAAAATTGTCCTGTTTTCAAACAGAAACAAGATAAATTTTATAATATAAGTTTAAATGATAAGTAAACTGATTAATACTGGATAATACAATTAGAATATGCAAACACAAACAAAAAGTGTACTGAAAAAATTTACATTTAAGTTTTCAACCGGCTCCAATTCAATAATACAAGCAATAAGTAAAATTCTCGCATTGCTGTATAATTAAAAATTACGTTATCCAAGTTTTATAGTGCATTCCCTCCCTGCCCGGTCGCATTTCAGAGAATTGCATATAATTACTGCCGCCCGCCATTACACTCAGTTTTTCACCCAATTCCGTTCAGTTTAACTTGACTTAAAAGTTCAATCGGATCAAAATTTTATTACGTTCTCTCTGCGGAGAGTCCGCAGACGAAATTTTCGCCGCTTGTTTGAAGGAAGAAATTTTAATCAACTCTGGGGAAATGCACACTTGAGTGAAATTGCAGCACAGCTTGCATTAATGTACTATATAGACTCCCCCAGAATGCATAGTCCAATGTGCCGCAAGGAATGAGCCTGACTCTTAAATGAAGTGATTAATATTTTGCGGCTTACATTGTAAATATAAGTAATTAATATTGTAGTTTATTACACAATATTAAAATTGATGTAAGTATTTTTAATCGTAAATACAAATTAACTTAAACGTCTGATTCAATGACAATTATAAAAAATAACGGCCGAACCGAAATCACCGGACGATTTTTAACTCTGCAAAAGTATCCATTAAAACTTTTTTTTGTGTTGCTGTCGTTTCGAACCGATAAAAGTGAGCCGACGGGAAGGAAAGGATATACATCCGAATTTGATACAATTAATGCCGTTACATTTTACAAATCCGAATTAAACCGTGCGAAAACGGATTAGATTTTATTGTTTCGGCGATGGTATATTTCTTTGGAGATTAAAAACGACGTTTCTGAAGAGGGACGTCATTGTTACAATGCTAATGTTTTCTTATCAAAGGCCGAATTTAAATAAATACCCATTCCGAGTTTCATTTATGGCACGAATGAAATTTAGCACACAATGTGATAACATGTTTTTGAAACATACTGAAATGCGTTTATCTGAATAATTTAATGTGGCTGAATATATTTTTGTTGGAATTTTTAAATTTGGGTTTTAAAGAGCGCGCCATACAATTGTATCGTATTGTTAATATTAAACTTCTCCTAAATGAACTAATAATACTAACCAGTTTTTAAAAATGGCAAAGCTTAAATTGATTTTACTTTTAATGTTTACATACCAATGTCGATGTGGTTTACTGCAACTTTCTATAGTTCTGAAAATCTTAATTCATTACTGCTGAATTTAAAACTATTTCAATACTACATTTATAAAAAAAATAAAAAAATATATGTAATTATATTAAAAAATATAAAAAAAGATTATAGTGAGATGTGGAACTCTACTACGCTTTTTAAGAAAAGCATAATTTAGTATAACTCATTTTAAAGATAATTTGATTTATAAAAATGAAAAATTTTGATTTAAGTCTTTGATTAAGTGCCTAGGTGCCTTGAAGCGCTACATGATCTACTCGTTTTGGTGCAGAAAGAGATTTAAATACTCCCGAATACGTCAAATGTTTAATTATGCAATATTTTACGGCAGTAAAAACACAATAAATAGAGGTTAACAGAGGTGTAGCTCAAATGTGACTTTGTCTTTTAAATAACTTCATATTTGTTTGCGGAGAATAATCTATCCGGCTTTCTAATTAGATTTTTGAGTATTTGAATAAAAAATTTATGCCTAAACAACAAGATAAAATATTGCATCGAAAAAAAATATTATTAAAAAAAAGCTAATTCTATAGAAGAGTAGTTTATATTTATATTTATATATATACGAAAGCAATTTTCTTAATTTTCGTAATTAAATACACAATAGTTTGAGCCCCGATGGTAAAAAACGCCTGAATTTTAGAGGCGGCACGTCGAGAATTAAGAATTATGACTAAAATTTTGATTTTAATGAGAAGTCAACGTTTTTATTGCAAAATTGTAAAAATATTAATTCATTACGGCTCATTTTAAATTCTACCAAATTTATAAATAATAAAACCTTAAATGGAAGTTGATTGAAATTATAACAAAATATATATCAAGAATGATAAATTTTGTTTTAAAATATGAATTTTGAGAACAATTTTGATCAAAAATTTTTATAAGATTTGATATTTTGCTATTATAGTTTTATAATATTTTAATATTAATTATGAAATGACTAACGAGGCAATTCCTTCGCACTTGTTTGCGGAGTGTCAGCAAAATTTAAAACTAAAAAGTTTAACTAACACGAATAGTTTTTCTACACCAAATCTTAGATGTTGCTCATTTCTGATTAGAGTTAAAGCAAAATCAAACGGCTGATTGGCAAACTAAGCAAGTTATCTTCGCAAATAGCTAGCAATCATGCAAAGATCGAGCATCTTGCCATTCTCATTTTGGTTTTATATACCAGTACCCCTCAAAAAGTAGGTATTGCCATACTTTACATTGACCCAATCTGTACCATTATTGCCGACGAATTAAAACCAAACATACTGCTTGGAATAGACTAATGACAAAGATAAATAAAGCCCTTTCGCTCATACCAAGATCACGCCAAGATCAAGCATCTTGACATACTCATTTTAGTTTTGCATACAAGTGCCCCTCAAACAATAGGTATTGCCGTACTTTACTTTTACCCAATATGTACCATTATTGCCGACAAACTTAAAACCAAACATCCTGCTTGGAATAGTATACGGACTAATGCCAAAGATAAAGCCCTTTCGCTCTTGTCAAGATCATCTTGACATACTACTTTTGGTTTTGTATACCAGTGCCCCTCAAACAATAGATATTGCTATACTTTACGTTGACCCAAACAAACCAAACATCCTGCTTGGACTTGCATACGTTAACTAATGTCGAAGATAAAGAGTTTACCCTTACGCCCAGAACACTGATCTCCTAATGATTATACGTAACGAGTCGCCCACTGTACTCGTTATGTCCAAGTGGCTCAGTGTTGTTGGCTGCTAAGTGTTCCTGATTCGAATCCGCGCAGTCCTTACATAGAGGGTCAACTTTTTGAAGTTTAGGAAAAGTCATATTGATAAGGACAAAAACTGTAGGTCCTGTGTACTGTCTAGATGTTGCGTGAACTTTATGTGGTTAACCTCTTGTGTCGGAGATTAGTTTAAAAAAGAAAACAAAAATAAGCCAACATCAAATAATGCATCGAAGAAGAGTTATGAAACAGTGTTCGAGTACTCGGTTGATATATACATATTATCAACCGCCTCGGCATAGTTACCCTAGTATGATGCCAAATTCGATTTTCTAATTACTTAACCGAGTGACCAACCACCACCCTAGCGGTACTGACTCCGTAACTCGCTCTTATCTGTAAACACACACATTAGGTTTGGTCTATTCCATTTGTATCAATTTATTAAAACGTTCTACATCCATCCCAGAAGCTATAAATGCATCAAGTTGTAACTGCAATTCACTAAAAATAGTGTATATTCACCACGATCTCGACTTCTTAAAATCCATTCATCTTCCCAAAAAACGTTTCGCTTCTTTGTTTAGTACATTTTTGAATGTAGGTTTTACAATCCATGTTTCTATTTGATGGAAAGTTGTTATAAAATACCCAATGTTTTTTAGTTTTATTTAGTTAATTGGTTGAAATAATTTTCAAATGACTGGTTGGATTAGCTTAAGGAAAAGTTTCAATGTTTTGGTTATTCTTAAGAGTTTCTGTTCAGCTTAAAGTTTAGGTTAGTTGTTAGAAAATATCGAACGTTTTTTAGTTTTATTTAGTTAATTGGTTGAAATAATTTTCAATTGGCTGGTTAGATTGTTTAAGCGAAAGTTTCAATGTTTTGGTTATTATTAAGAGTTTCTGTTCAGCTTAAAGTTTAGGTTGGTTATTAGAAAATATCCCATATTTTTTACTCGCCATAAAAGTCGAAAAAGAGAGAAATACGTATAAATATTCTCTCGCATATACTCTCTCGACATAGTAACATTTTGTTTAATATAATTAATTGAAGTGACCGATTATGTAATAATCCATTCTTATAAAATATAACAATTTACTATGTTTTTTATCACGAATTACTAGTTTCGGCTCCACTAGAGCCTTCTACGGATGTTTCAAGTTATATAATATAATATAACCGTAGAAGGCTCTAGTGGAGCCAAAACTAGTAATGTATTCGAGAGAATAAATTTGTGATAAAAAACATAGTAAATTGTTTTATTTCATAACATTTTGTTGTCTCACCACTGTATAAATATTGTACTGACTCGTCTACCATCCACCACAAGGTAAACCATCAAAAATGCCCTAACCAGCTAGACCAGTCGCGGGTTCGAAGCAAAAAATGTGACAAATTTTAATCAACTGATGGTTTGAAAGTCACCATATAAACTGTTGGTTCTATCAAAATACCGTTATCACAACCCATCAGCTTATTATTATGCTGATATGTAAAACATAAACAAAAACAAAAACATAGCTATGAGGACGTTTCACTGTTAGGCAGCTATTTTCTCACTCCAATAGTGCAACAATAAGCAAGGTACCTCAAATCAAGACTGTCCATAGTCTCGAAACGACCGTCAGCACTCTAAATAGACAGATAATGAAAGCAATTTGTAAGTCTGCAAAAATATTTTTGCCTTGGTCTAATAACTAGCTGGGTCTCTTCGGAGATACCAAAAAGCTTATCCGCCTGCGCCGTTAGACGTTAATTCCGCAATACTGTAACCGTAAAATCAGAATGTAAAAATATGTCGGCAAAGACACTAAAAACTGCAAAACTGGCTGATCTAACAAACACACTCTGTTTGTCCACAGCAAGAACGATCTGTACACTTTGGTTTGAAAAGATAAAGCCTAAAACTTTAATGTTCACCTAGATGATTAAAATACACAGTAGGATGATGTGTAGTTTTCCTTGTTTCAGCACCTTATGGGGAAGATTTTTGGGAGCCTTGTTCGAAATTCCGTCGTAATTATCAGGTAGCAAATTGGGCTTTGAGATTTATTAGGATACCGTCAACCCTAATAGCTCGGACTCTCCTTCGTTTTCAAAACTGCCAAGAAATATTTATTGTAAACCGGTCTAATTAGTACCA
This sequence comes from Tachinus sp. AB-2021, assembly GCA_030264575.1. Classification (NCBI taxonomy): domain Eukaryota; kingdom Metazoa; phylum Arthropoda; class Insecta; order Coleoptera; family Staphylinidae; genus Tachinus; species Tachinus sp. AB-2021. Next base: position 5,389 of record JARJEC010023754.1, read on the forward strand.
TTGTTCAATATATATATAATTACTAAGAAAAGTTTTTTAGAATGCAATTCTAAAATCTCATATTAGAAATATCATCAACATTTTTGTGTATAAATTGCGTTTTTTAATGGTAAAACGAAATTGCATTCTCAACTTTTTTTTGTACATCTGACATTTAGAACAACAAAAGTACTTTATTCTTGATAATTTTATTTACAACATTGCTTATAAAACATCCTGTATAAAACCGAATTAACTCATTTTTGGTATATCTAAATATACTAAAAATAAAGTACCTTTCTTGTTCAAAATGTCCGATGTATATAAAAAAAATTTTGAGAATGTAATTTTATAACCTCTTCCCAAATTTCAGTCATACCAACAACAATATATAAGTCCCAGAATAGATGTAACAAGAGGTACAATGAACACAAAATTTTTGAATATCAGAATAGCATTGGGTGCTTGAGTTTATACCTAAGTATTAACTCAAGCAGGGCGTGATCCCCAAATGCTATTCTGATATTCAATCAAAAATTTTGTGTTCATTATACCTCTTGTTACATCTATTCTGGGACATTTCAACAATAAAAATCCCGACTTGGACCATGTTGAAAAAGGTTTCACGGAAACATCTTGACAGCTTCGAAAAGAAAAGAACGTCCAAGCCTCTAGGATAAGCGTTATCCTAAAAAATGTAAAAGCCCCAGAAAACTAGATGCTTCCATTCTCAAATACAAGACACTTGCCGTACTTTTGACGTATCAACTTTAATCTGCACATTTTTTACATTCTGGCCTCTAATCTTGGCGTAAGAATCGCGCAATTTACCGACGACAGAAACTACAGCTCTCGAAGCTGAAAAAAGTTACATTGTGGCTACAAGCAGCATGCCATGAAATAGAAAAATGTTTGTTCAAATAAAGAAGAATAAATGTTAATCTCGAAAAAAATTAGGCCTTGAAAAAATATTGAAAAATCTCAATGACTTATTATGTTAGAACGTTCCGTTCCTTTGACCAATTCGGTAAAATAAGCATGTAGGTAATATTAAGAGTAAAAGCAACGCGTGTCCGTTTAGAGGAAAGTGTATTATAGTCATTTATAAAAGTTTTCTGCTTAAAAAAGGCGCTGCAGTTGATCTTTAAAGTACCGTCGGGGTCCTAAACCGAGGCGATACTGGTGCCCACAATTTTGATAGGATATTCATCTATAAAAATGTGGAGCTATAGTCGTCTCGCTGAGAGGTCAGCATGACTCAGTTCACAAGCTTAATATAGATATAATAGAATAAAATGACAGTCGGTTTTGATGTTATTAGGCGACAAGTCATACTCACCTCTCAACAAAACGACTTTAACGCCTGCACGATTATAAGATGTCATTTTCTAACTCAGTCAGTAAGGTATGCAACATTTTTGCAAACTCCAAGGATGCTTTTTAATCAGTACGCTCTAAGGAAAGCGCAATATGTTTAATTTTAAGTTTCCCCTATAACTTAAAAAACTAAAGGTCGCAATGCGTTGTAAAAGTTTGCACCCAACAATATATTTTTATATCAGTTCTTTACGTTAAAAATAATCATTTTAAATTCAATAAGATAAGTAGAATGTTGGCATGTGTTGGTGGAGGATAGTATAAAACTAAAGATGAATCCGGTCGGTCTGTTCGATATGTTGGCTTGCCCCAATTTATGTAATTTTTTTATATATTTTTGACACTGATCACGTGGGCTTTGTTAATCGCCGTCTCAAAAGCGCCATCTATCGGTTTATATTTTCTCCTATAAAAATAAAAGCAATAAATTCGTTTATTTTTTGTGTTTTGGAATTTTTTAATGAAACAATAACCACAAAATTTGCAGATTTTAGAGATCTACAAATTTGTTTATGTAAAATTTTGTTGTTTTCTTGTAAATTGACGAAATTCTTCTTTTTGACATTTATAATGGATTTTTATAAGTTGGGTATTAAAATATCGATAAAAACTAATTTAATTCAATTTCTAGGGTTAAATTATTGTAGAATTGAGCAACTACCTTTTTTCATTTGTTATTCTGTTCAAATCGAGGCACTTTATGGCGATTTTTGAAGAAAAATTTACCACCACGTGTTGCCAACTTAACCAATCGAAACGAATTCGGGCGGCACAACTAGAGCGTACTTCTATCATATTCGCCAAATTTCAGAACGCTATCTTCAAAACTGTTTTAGTTATGCTTTCCACACACATATACACACTCACTTACACACACACACACACATACATAAATGCATACATACATACATACATACATATAAACATTTATCTAAAAACCACTTTTTGGAGTTAGGGACCTAAAAATGTTTGGTATGAATCCGTTAATTTTCCCTATATAGCGGAAAAAGTAGTAATATTCGATTTTAATTTCAGACTTTGATGAACAATTTTGACCATAATGGATTTATATGAGAAGTAAAATTTTACTTTTTTTATAATTTTAGCAGTGTTAACTTAATATAGTTCATTTGAAAGGTGTTTTAATTGGACTTAACTTATTAAAAAATTATAAATTTTGCTTTGAGGGTTTAATTAAAATAAAATTAATCGAAATTGAGTTTATTAAGAAAAATTTTGCCACAGATTATCATAATTATCAAAATCACAATTTATTATACCTGCAAATGCTATTTTACATAATTTGGCTACATGAGAAACTAGTAGAACTTTCAGAATGCACCGAATAAAAATGCTAAATAAATTCCTACCTCAAACAGAATAAATATATCATATTTTCCAATGTAAATTATCATGTCTTGTAGCCAAAACATACAAGAAAAAACAAAGAAATGACGCTGCAATAAATTTACATGCCGAAAGCGCCTCCATGAAAAACAAATAAGGCGATAACCAGGTATGCATATAAAATATGCACAAACAATAAAGGGACAAAAGTTTTTCCAGCTGCCGACATAAATTCCAGACCGGTTTCGTCGCAACTTAATGCCATTTCCCTGTACGGAGTAAATTCCTAATATATCACAGCAATGATTTTCACAAGAGAAATAAAACACAAAAAAGCATTGTCACCATACGATCACTTTTCATTGTAACTTTTCATTAATCCGCAGAGTGTATGCCACTAGACGTATACTGCCGGTGTACACAATTGCTTCCCAAAACTAATTCCAGGGATAACAACTAGAGTAATCAGGTGTATGTGACACCTTTAATTATTCTATCATCATAAATACGTGTCGTTCGGGATTATTTTATTAAATTAACTATGACACCCACTCAAACTACTATATAACTTGTTCAAACTATAGCAGAGAAACGTTTTAGAACTAAATGGACACCATTAAACAAGCTGCTCTAATTCAACGCAAAGTTCTAACTAGAAATTTGACTTAGCTAATTACTGAAATAAGCCGTGTTCACTTCAGAAAGCTCAATGGCTATATTTTTCAACTATTGATTTTATTCTCCAATAAATGTCTGTATAGAACTACTATTTTCTATACATTAAAGTGTTTGCTTCTATTTCGCAACAAAACTTTATAGTTGTTTGGGATTTTAGTTTGTCGAATAAATCTCTCAAGAGTTAACCTGCTTATCGACGACACTGCCAATCACAGCATCTAGCGTTTTGGGAGTTGCAGATAGCTGACCTAGTTTCTCTACCGTAAACTGAATAATTAGTTCAGTGGCCGCGTTAGGGCAGAGGCCACGTGAAATATTTACACATATGCTTGGAGTAATTAAGTGAACGATCTAAAATCTGGTTTGCTATCATGCATAATGGAATTAATGTTTAGTTTATACTAAGCTTTTGAAACTGCTGCTACTAATAATTATTATAAATAATCATTCCTTACATACTTCACTTAATAATATAAAATTTTGATAGTTTCACCAATTAATGTTTATTGATAAATATATACATAGAATTTTATATATATATACCCCAGAAATTTGCCTTGCTAATAACATTGTAACAGTTCGGCTATTTTCCAAGAATGTTGGTTTTAAGCTTAACAATTAATTTAAAAGTTAAAGATTGGAGATTAATTCTGAAAAAATTCATTTTAGTTGTTTTTATAATAAAAATTCAATTTGTTATACTTATAATTATTTATTTAATTTTACAGACTGGTTTCGATATTCATAATTTTCAATGTCAAGATTTATAATTTAAATAATTTTGTCTTTATATATAATATTTTTGACAATATTTCCCGTTATAATGATTTTTCACTTCCGACGTTTTTTGTCGATCATTTTTTTTTGGTTAAGGATATTTGTCATATATATTATTAGAATGACTTGTTTGCAAATCAATTACAAAACTAATTTGTAATGTATCTCCTTTCCATATTTTTTGTAAATGTTATATCACTCACTCACTCACTCACTCACTCACTCACTCACTCACTCACTCACTCACTCACTCACTCACTCACTCACTCCCTCACTCACCATAAAATTCTAAAAAAGTATTAAACTATACAGTTTTTTTAGTTTATTTTTGAATAGTCAATCAAACTTTTCAATATAAAATATTTTTAGAAAGGGTTACAACAAAATTGTGTAAATGACTTTTTTGTTTGACGTAAGTGATTATATCACTAAATGATTTGTTGGATCCAACCTAAAAGCTGTTTCCGAAATTACAGATCTATTTTTTCATAGAATTCTAACTTTTGCAAATCACATACACTTTACAGGGTGGTTGATTTTTCATTGTCATGCTGTTAATATATCTGCCAAACTGGTATGAACATATTTTTGAGCGAAACTTCCTTTTAAATTAGAGCTTTTCAATTACTCTTATGATGTATTCCAGGCTTTACTTTAATTCTGTAAACAAATGTAGAGGCAGTGGTGTTATAATTGCTACTCTTAAATCTCTATGACTGAGAATGAGGGTGACCAAATTGATGTTTTGTATACAGACATGACTATGAAGTTTGATCGCCCTGATCTCTGTATTCTGCTGCGTGTTTCTCTGCTATGCCTGCTATTATAGTATCTTATAAATATTACAATCATTTTAAATCAAAGGAATCTATATCTACTTCTGGGGTATCCCAGTAGTCTATTCTTGGACCGCTGCTCTGTTTATATTGTTCATTAAAAACTTATCACAAAACTTTCTTGTATTTACTGCACGCAGTTGATTTAAACATATTTTGCAAAGTGATTTCATTTAAAAATTGACTATTTTTGCAAGACCAACTCAATATTATCTATAAGTTGATCAAACCTAAAAGTTGTTTCCGAAATTACATATCAATTTTTTCATAGGATTCTAACTTTGCAAATCACATACACTTTACAAAGTGATTGATTTTTAATTATCCTGCTTATAATATATTTGCTAAATTGGTATCAACATATTTTTGAGTGGAGCTTGACATTGTTTGTTTTTTTTTTGAGACAAGGCTTTCTCTTTTAAATTAGAGCTTTTTAATTACTCTTATGACGTATTCCGGGCAGACAAAAACTTCTGTAAACAAATGTAGAAGCAGTGGTGTTATGATTGCTACTCGTAGATCTCTATGACTCAGAATAAGAGTGACCAAATTGACTGGGTAGTCTATTCTTGGGCCGTTGCTCTGTTTATATTGTTCATCAACAACTTATCACAAAACTTTCTTGTATTTATTGCCTAGTTTTGCAAGACCAACTCAATATCATCTATAAGTTGATTTAAAAATATTTTGCAAAATGAATCTATTTAAAAATTACCTATTTTTGCAAGGCCAGCACAATATTATATATAATTGGTGCCAAGAAAAGAAAATACAAAGAAATAACAAAAAAGTTGTTATCGTTTTGGTATCGTCGATCTATTATACCAAAATGTATATCCCGATAGAAGACAGCCGCACACGAACACTAGAAAAATGCGGAAAAATCTGTACGCACTTTTGGCAAATTCACAACACGTCTAAATAATGTTGATCAAACAGAAGAGTTAAGAATGACAAAATTGCTATTATAGCTTAATTTAGAGCTTATCAAATAATCTCTAGAAAACAAGTAGCTATTAACTTAAATGTTATGATATAAAACTATAAAAAATATATTGATTGATGCATATATTTTTTCTTTCTTTATTTTTACAGTTTGGTCTAATGGTTACCCTCGACTCTCAAACAGCCGACCAGAGTTCAATTCTCTACGCCTCTCACATACAGTCA
>JARJEC010023778.1:0-11436 GCA_030264575.1 Tachinus sp. AB-2021
ATACTGATACATACACTTTACCTTTTAATTTAATGCTGGAGACAAAAAGTTAAAAGGAGAGGAGATAAAGAATACTGCAAAAAAGACATGAAAGCAAGACTCTTTGAGGCAACCCCTAATGCCATTCATTTAATAATCCCCTTAGTAAGTTAGCAACTTTAAAAAACATACCTAATAAGCCGGATATAGTACGTGTTTTGAAAACTAATTTTATATTTTGTGCGATTTTTTATATTTGCATAATTATGTTAGAATTTAAATTACAATTACTTTGATCCAATGAATTTAGTTTGTTATTTTAATTATTGCTAATTATAATAAAGTAGTCGTTTCTACTTGGTAATAATAAAATTTATTAGCTTGTTATATTTTATCTATTTCTTTTCTTGTTTATTTCTATTTCAGTGCGGGGGGTTGCAAATCGATATTTTAGCGATTCTCCCCTAACCCGCTTAGATAGACAAACGAGGGCGAGATTTTTTGTGTGCAAGTTTTCGGCGCCAGACCTAGAAACGGTCCATTTATTATTAGGAGATAGGAGTACGGCGCCAGACGTTGGCGTCCCGGCGTCGATCATTCGCGGGTAAACAGACTGACGCTACAAAGCGGTTTTAATGTGTAACCGATGGCTTCAAATTTAATGACAAATAATTATTTTTATTGTAAATTAAGTGCCAACTATATCTACTTTACTTCGGTATGTCTGAAACGAATATTTAGTAGCGTCGGGTCGTAGTAAATATAACAAAATGTTATAGTATGCTAGCTAGCTAGTAAGATGACCCGCGGCAGTGATATTGGCGCTCTCTGAAGTTGGTAAATATTTGAGGAGTCAACACGCGTATAGTCGAATCCATCTTGCAAGTCAACAAGACCCTTCATATCGGTGGCTTAATATCCACCACTTTTCCACTTCACCATTCATCCATTCTTCTGATTTTTTTAATTCAACGCAATGCATCCATACAATTATGCACAATTGTTTTTGCAATACTAAAATTTCTGGAATTAAATATTGCACACATTAGATACCTGATTAAGTATAATCTGTCTGGGGAGCTCCCTACATTTTGTGTATAAAGGACTTTGAAACAAGATACAAGGAATGCTGCAGGAATTAATTACGAGTTGCAAAAGCTTTGAATGGGACTATCACATTCATCCATGGGAGTTAATCAAAATGTGTTCATTATATTGAAAATTCCGGATTATTAAAGATAACAGGGACTAATGAGCCTATAAAGCTATCAGTGATTTGATATTATCATTTTAAGAAGCAAATTTATATACTCTACCCGAATTTTATATATATATATATATATATATATATATTATATATAAGAAATGGATGACAATGACAAATGGATAATGTGTTATTAGTGAAAATATAAAAATAACAAATTTTTAGAATGTAGGTCAAGCGATTTTTGTATACTTTTCGCATCCACTGAGCTGTAGTATATCTGCCTCCTACTAATTTCTGCTTTCTATGCCAGTTTTTTCTTTCTTTCCGAAATGGAGCGCGTATAAAATATAATCGGCGATACATCATAAGCGGCCGCGGGGAGGGTTTTAGTTGCAATCCGAGTCAGTTTATAAATCCGCCAACAACGAGACGAAAGTATAGTATATGAGTCACGAGAGCCCCTTCTTGAGTCCTCCTCTCAACAAGAAAATCTTCTTTATTGCACGGACGATCCGAAGCAAATCCGCAAAGCTGCACACACGCGTTGCTTAGTGATGAGCCCTAAACTCACCCTTTATTACACTTTTAAGCGGATGAGGACGATTTCATATACACCTGAACAACATATTATACCTAGTTTTATTTCGTTTTTTCATATTCAGCTCCATTATTAATTTATTTTGCCCTTATTTTTCAATTTAAATCCGCATCGATTGGGGTTTATTAAACACTTTTTTATTAAAAGGTTAGAGAGCACATGCACATGCTAGACGATCAGATTTTTATATATGCGCACTGATGTACGTACCTCGCTTTTTAATTGAAAGATTTATTGATCCGTGTTTTTAATTATTATCTAAATAAAATATATACGTTACATAATTCTTGTTTATTGGATTTTAATATATGCAAATAAATGTTAATATGCCCAGTAACAACTTCTTCAAATTGCATCAACTGAGCAATATCATATTACATTACAGCACAATGAAAGCAATAGCCATGATTTGAGAATGTCTGATATCTGTGCGGACGGGTCCATGCAGCAGGACTAACCAGAAGGGGTGAAAATGAATATATTATCATCAGTTAACACTCAGTGTAATTGTTCCGCTGTTCAGTTTTAGAGCCCCAGACGTTTCAATTAACTAAATGTTCCAGCGTTTACCTGCTCTGTATGCACCCATTTGTTTCCGCCTTAGTCCTCGTCATCATCATGGCCAGTTAAAAACGACTTTAATCTAAATGCTAATTTCCCCGGCGCTTTATTTATATAAATAAACTTGCTATCAATTATGTAAAATATGCTTAAATATTATAATTTATTTTAATTTTAAAATTATTAACAAGTATTCTTCAAAATAAAATTACTCCAAATTATGTGCTGATATTGTCTTCAGTTGATCATCAAATTACTAATGTACACTTCGAAATATGCCAAACGTTGAAGTTGGAATATTATATGAATTATGAAGTACACACAGGAGCGAAGAGTCTATCTTCATCAAGTGGTGGGGTATAATAGGAACAGAGGGTTGCTAATACCATAATGGGCTTTGCCGAGGTTCGCAAGCACAAGCAGATCCCTACTAATGGCATGATTAAGAGATTTTAGACCAACTAATGGCGAGTGCGCGAGATGTGTCACAATCATCTCTTTTTATATTTTCATTAAAACATGGATCAATATATTAAAAATAATAAGTTTTCAGATAGCTATACAAAGTAGGTCCATTATGAATAACAAATACTTATAAAAATCAACTCTTCGTATAGCATTGATTGTAATAATTGGAATCTTCTATATTCCATACAATTTTTAGAATTAAAATTAATCTCTGCTTGGGTATAATAGACGGATACTGATCGGCTTCTATTCGAGTTTAACTCCCTGGAAACAGTTTGTAATAACGCTCGTCGGAATTAGAATGGGCTTAAATTCAAGCTGCACGGTTAGTGATTCACTTTACTAATTTACAGTGATTTATTCATAATACCCCTCCTTCTACAAAAACAAATTAACGTTGTGTTGTGCATGAGTTTAAATCAACTCAACAGCAAATAGTCATTTGCGAAGATGAAAATTTTGCAGCAGAGATGAAGACGTAGCAATAAAAATTTAATATACTTCCTTTAGAATAAAAGTGAAATTGACTGCGTCAAATTAAATTTAATAAAGAAGAATCTTTTACAAATGGCGTATAAATCAGGAGGGGCAGTTTGTCATCTACGTATTTTATTTTGTAGCACTTTATCTTCCTTATATGTCCTCGTTTAGTGTCCCCTCTCTCCATACCACCACCCCCTGGATACTACAGACTTGCATCACTAACAGAAAATAGCATTGACTTACATTACTTTTATGGGCAGTTATTGATTCATTTCCGCAATATTTTATATTGCTTTTGCAATGGGGACGATAAAAACTCAAAAGAAAGATTGAATTGTCCGTGCTCATTGATATTGATATAATATGTATGTATTAATTTTTCTATTAATTATATTGCAAATTATTAAACAATCATAAAAAAAATTAAAAAAATGAGACGACCTAATGAAATGTGTATAATTTTGAAGGTTTGCAATGTTATTCCCGGATAAAATTCTCCCGATATTTTCCCACTCTTTACTGTTCACTGGGCTGCGGCGATAAGGGAGTAATCCGGGATTTATGTTATTTCTCGATTTCTGTCTGCCAACATTCGCTTTGATTGTGGTCGGCGAAAGTTTTTACTTAAAAACATTTCTTTAAAATTACTTCTAATAAATTTAGTCTATACTATGTAATCGTGTTAATTTAATATATTATGTCAAGATAGGGTAGCCAAATTTTGACGTTACTATAGGCTTGAAAACTAAAAATGAAGAGTTTTTAAGCTGTTATATCAAGTTAATTTTGCGAGATGAGTTTATTGGTTTTTCTAGTATTTTTCCTTTCTAAGGAAAACGTGATTTTTCGAAATCAAAAATAATTTAAAATAATTAATAATTCGTATAAAAATGTTAGTTTAAACTTTTTACATAATTTGTTGTAATCAACAACCCTTATATATTAAAAAATCTTATATGACACAAAGTAAGTTTCTAAGCAAGCAGATCAAGAGTATATATTTATTTTTTTTAATTCAAATTTTTTTGATCATTTATATCTATTGTAAACTAGAATTGGGGACTTTTTAAGTAATATTTTTGATTTTTTTGTTTAAAATTAAAAATAAACCATATATCAGACTGATACAAATTAATTAGACAATTGAAGACCAACTTTAATTGTCTATACAATTAGAACTTGTTTCTCTAATCTAATGTTAAAAAACATAAATAAGAAGAAAAGCATAATTGTGGAAAAAATTATTAATTTTAAATTACTTGGGTTATATAATTTTTAAAACATTCTCATTGTTTAGTATACGATTACTTAGATATGCCATCATATCTGTGTAAATGCTATATTGCTGGCAGTTTTCATGTTAAATATCTCAATTCCTTCTTCATATTTGATAAATCAAATATTTAAGTATTCAAGCAGAAAAGTTTTTGTGATTATTTAAAATGGTCTTGTAACGCAATTTTAGTATAAAACTTTAAGAATGATTTTAAGCTATTTTTTCTATAACAGTTGAACTAAATGAATTTTGGTAAACGTATCAGACTGCATGCGGAAATTTTGATTTTCAAGCTCAGAGACAGGCACTTATTTATAACTAAATGTTTATGCAAGAAATAACTAGGTTTAAATCAAATACAATATTCTTATAGTTGTACATAGCTGGTCTCAATGTAATCCATTTTTAATTATATTTTACTAGTACATTCATTACGTAGTTACAATAATTGTTTTATCGTTGGTATTATCAACTGACAAGAGTAAATATTATTACTTGGTCATTTGACAATAATACAAGAAAACTGTTACGTGTATTTTATATTAAAATCATTTAAAACTAACTACAACATACATCTTATTTTGTAAAAATACACCAAAAAAGTTAAATTATTCAATTAAAATATTTTAGTACACAATACTATTATTTGTTATCATTGTTATTGGGGCTCAAACGCTTGTGTATTTAATAATAAAAATTGCTTTCGTATACATCTAAATAAAGGTATAAACGACTCTGCTATCGAATTTTTTTAGTTATTATTTTTTCCGTGAAATTCACATTTAAAAAACCCATATTTTATCTTGTTCTTTAGGCATAAACAAAGGAATTTTTATCAGAAAATCTAATCCGATGGCCGGATAGATTATTCTTTTCTAAACAAATCTACGTAAATAAAAATGAAATTAATATAAAGGTAAAGTCACAATCATTTGAGAGCTCTACCTCTGTTATTGGCGATTTGTTGTGTTTTTACTGATGTATAGTATTGCCATTTGTATGAATTGAGTACGGTGTGTATCCTAAAACATTTCACGTATTTAATTATATTTAATATTTAAATCTCTATGTACCTAAACAAGTGGCCCCGCCCCGTAAATAATGAATCGCTTCATGGCACTTAGTCCCTTAAGTATTTCGTAAATATATTAATAATTACTATTTTTCTAAATCAATAAGACTAATAAGGAATTGTAAGATCTTCAGTTGTTTCACATATTACAGTCCTTTATTTCCATGTAATCACAGCATATTACATTTGGATTTACGCCAACAGTTTTAAAATGTTTATACAGGGTTTTTGTATTGTTTATATAGCGTTTTTCAAAACTTATACAATGATTGTTTTGAAATGTTGATAAAAAGTATTTCAAAATGATTATACAGGGTGTGTCAAAAAATACACAGAGTGTTTAAAAATGTTACAAAAGCTGTTTCAAAATAGTTGTAAAGAGTGATATAAAGTATTTATACATGATGTTTCAGTCCTTATAGAGAGTGTGTCAAATTTTGCGTACAGAGTGTTTCAAATTTTTTATACAGAATGTTTCAAAATTATTATACAGGGTTTCTCGGATTGTTTATTCGGGGTGTTCTAAACTTTGTATAATGGGTGTTTTGAAATGTTTATACTGGGTGTTTCAAAATGTTTATTTTAGCTATTTCAAAATTTATATACAAAGTGTTTATACAGAGGGTTGAGAAATTGTTATACAGTGTGTGTCAAATTAAGCATAACGGGCGTTTCAAACTTTTTATACAAGATGTTTTAAATATTTAAACAGATTACTTTGTTTGCTTTTATAACATTTAATTTTCATTGTCTAAGAATCTTAAACATTCATCAACAAAAAACCAAATATCGTCATTTTTGATTGGTTGTTGCTAGTCGAAATACAAACAATAAGTAGCATATAAATATAGTTAATTCTAGCCTTATTATATATGCAAGATATAATCAATCTATTTCATTTTGTTTCACAATACTCTATCAGACAATACGACAACTTAAAAAAAGAAAAACTATTATTTATCATGGGTGATTGAAGCGAAAAAAAGGAATATAAGAAAATATTAAATTCAAAAGTAAATATGGACAAAACAGTCAAACAATTTGCAAAAAAAAAATATATATAATTTTAAACACTTTCTTTAAAATTTTAGTTTTTATTTATCGAAAGAGTTAATTATCAAATTGACTTACAATTCCGAAACAACTAACTACCTAAATGCTGGTAATAAATATTTTGTTATAAATTTCATTGTTTTCTTACAATTGAGCAACTACCTTTCTTTTTCTTAATATCTTCAAATGAAAGTCGATTTGGCGGTATTTGAAGCAAAGTTGACCACCACGTGTATACAACTTAACCAATCGGAACAAATTTTTAGGCGGCAAAACTAAAACTTACTTTTAACATTCTCCATTTTTTAGATCAATATCTTAAAAACTGTTTAAGTGATACGTGACACACACATACACTCAAACATTTTTCTAAATACGTTTTTCTAAAATTCACTTTTTTAAACTCAGGGACACCCAAAAACGCATATTGCCGTTGAAACTTAAATTTCGAATTTTTTGTATGAATCCAATAATTTTGCCCTATATAGGGAGAAAAGTAAAAACTATTACTAACCATCTAAAAGCAAATCAATTAAACAATATATGATTTGAGATAATGATAAAAAAATCTATTTGGTTGACGTACACGTAAGGTCTGGAAACGGTTGAATATTTTTAAAACAAAACATTTTTGAGAAAAATGTTTTGAACAAAAGTTTTAAATAGTCATTTGATCTGAGCAACGAGCCTAGGTGAGATCTAGGTCAATATAATTTTTTTAAATAGAATATTTATCACATATTGTAAAAAATGACAGCAAGATGTTTCCAAAACACTATAAGATGACCTATTTTGGTTGAGTATTGACTGAGTTATAACCTTTAGAAGTTAAAAACGAGAAAAGAGCAATTAATGGTTAATTTATAAAAACAATTTAGCATTAGCTTTAGCATTAGCGAGTAAATACTAGTTGTTATTTACCCATTTATGAAAATTTAGCATTGGCCGTGGCTGTAAGATTTGGCATTTAAAATTGGTAATATTAAACTTTTATGGCTAAGTTTTAGAACTTAACTCTTAAAATGTAATAGAAATATGTATGCGTAAAAGCAGGAGGTTTGCGTGTAATGGTCACGTGGTGTCGGTGTGTACACTACACCAATGGTGATAAAATAAATATTAATAATATCCGAATGGCTAAAGTGCGTTTGGTATAAAAAGTTTGTTTAGTGCAAAATAACCGAACCCAGCTAAATCCGACAAAAGCGTTCATTTATACGCGCATGCGTAAATCCTTTGTTTTTTTTATATTTAAATTAGTTGCATAAATTCATGACGTCTATATCTAAAGTTACCTATATTTAATACTAAACTTATTACTAATGCTAAATCATTTGAATAAATTTACCATAAGACGCACGGGCTGTCGCAAATGTGGAAGGGAAAAATGTACTGTGTAACGATCATTTAGTATTATTCTTCATTACGTTGACTCTTTTCCACGTTTAAGATATCTCGCTTTTAGATACATAATCGTATTATATACATTCTTGGTATTAAAAAAATAAATATTAAGTTTTGTACAAATTTTTTAAATTTAATTTAAAGATAAAAGTTGATTGTTCATTTAGTATATTTTTATATATGTATAACTTCCATCAGCAAAGTAACTGACAATTTGCGAAAACTTTGACTATTGTAAAATTTGACATCTGGTAATTGAAAGTTGGTTTGACAATTAAAGAACAAGTAGTTTTTTTCCATTTTATCGATTTCAAACCAGTATACCTTTATTTTATGATAATTAATAATGAGGGTTTCATGTTAAATTTTAAACTGCTTGCACAAACAATTAATTAATCTTTGTTTTTATTTAATACTTCTAAAACGAAGAAGATCTGCTTCTTTGCTTTAAAATCCAACTGCTATAGTAGTTTTATTATTTATGTAACTCGCAAGTAAATTGCATAATGCTTACCAGATAGTGTACAATTTATTAACAAACCTTGACATTTTGCAGAATTTGCAAATATCATCTATTTTAATTAATTTTTACAACTTCTATTAATAAATTAAGGAGATTCAACAATTTTATGCATTTATTTGTGTACTTTTTTTTAAATTTCAATTAACTTTGTTAATGTTTTCTCAACAATTGTTGACATTCTGCCGTATTTTACAACATTAATTGTTTATTTACTTAATTAATTTAAGCATTTTGCAATATTTTGCAACATTCTTCTAGCATTAAATGCCATTTCACAGTATTTTATAAATTGTTATCAACATTTTCTGTATTTATCATTATATGTATGAATTTTTAAATAATTTACATTATGAATTTTGCAAATTTTTCATACAAGTCACACAATTTATCTTGAATTGCTTGCACAAATAAACTATAGAAAGGAGACAAATTGTACCAAAACCTCGTTATAAGTCCTTTACAATTTTTAGTATTTTTTAAGAGCTACATCATGTTCTTTTCTTAGTTTTAACCTTTAAATTTGTTTATGATATAGAAACGGAAATTTTTTAGATTATATTTTTTTTACTATTCTTTATCAGATTTATTAAGCTATTCAACATAATTTTGAATTTTATTACTACTTTCTAATATTCCTTGGCTGCTGGTATAGTTTTTGTCTTGACATTTTTGTTACACGTATATAGTTTATTTACATTTTTTAACGGAATACTTTTTTAGCTCACCGACAAACTTTGACAAATAAATGCTTATGTAATTTTAAGAAAACACATTCTTAAACATATGTCTAACATCAATTAGTTAGAAGACTATACTACCCACATATACTATTCAGAAAATGAACTGGATCAATTCAATATTAATGTGAGTTTCTTGTTTTAAGCAAATACAACATTGTCTAACTAATATCTAGCAAATATAAAATAAATTCCATTTAATGATTTAGATGCATAATTTTATATACTAAAATATTTATTTGGAAAATTTTTGTTTAAAATAATTAGATAAGCAGGAAATTACGAAAGATTGATTTTAGATGTTAAACACATATGTTTGTTATTCTCGGTCACAAGCTGTTATAGCAACAACATTTTGTTTTAAATACTGAAATATATACTAATATGCGCTGTAACTATTCCAGTTTAGGTAAATATAATGCTTGCATGATAATTTGCTAAATAGCTTAATTAACTAGCTAACTGACTGGCACAGTTCATTTGTTGAATAGTATAGTTAAAATAAATGTTACTTGAATACATGTTTCACAACCACGCACTAAAGTTTTTAAGGCGATTAATAAAATGGATGTTCTCTGATTTTATTGGCAGCGTTATTTATTTTGGCCAACAACTGCTCTCTTGTGGTAATTGTTTTTGGCATACCCATTGTTTTATGTACTCTCATACGTAGGAATCCATTGGATTTAAATCCGGAGAACGCGGTAGCCCAGCAAGATTGTCAATCCATTTATTTTTAAAATAGCGTTTTATTACTCTGTTAATATTATACCCAGATGCGGCGGAGCACGATCGCGCTAGCACATATTTTGAATCTGATTAAGTAGTACATCTTTGTCGTTTCACAATAAACATTATATTACTATATATTATGTAAAAGTTTAATAACTTAAGATGTTAATATATCATCATTACAAACTTTAAACAAGTTTGTGTCTAAAAATAAAAACTATTTGGTTCGAAATACTGACATAAAAGCACTCTCACGGCCAGTATAAAATTTGTTGGACACCCATATTCTTAAAAGCAAAACCGTCAATAAATATTAAGAAAAAACTTTCTAAGAAAAAATATTTAGAATATCACAGCAATTTACAGTTATTTGAAAGAAGAAGCGGCCATCGGTTCTGTTATGGCATGTTATACGTTAACATTTTTCATATATTGGCCTTGACAATAAGGTATAGATTAACATAATCAAAAATAACAACAATTTTGAAATAATGTATGCGCATTTGTAGAAAATGTACATTCATCAAAGAACACCATGGTTTCAATTATAATTTTGATTCTAAAGGTTTTCGCATCTTTATTTCATATGTCTTTTTTATCTTTCATCTAGGTAGGACAGCCTGTTTTTTAATTGTTTTACTAATTGCAATATGGTATTGCGGAAAACAACAATATCTGAATTTTTACCATACATTTTTGCATATGCATTTTCTTTAAATATATCACCCAAATCAAAACATTAAAAAGCACAATGTTTGCTCAGACGTTAACATTTTGTAATCTTGCAAATATTGCAATGCATTTAAAGTTACATAGACCAGAACGTATTAAGAGTCGTAGATATTTTTATTTACACCATTGTTATCGAATGGCGGAGAAGATTTGTTGAGTGAAACAATTAAGTGGTTGTAAATTATTTTAATCAGCCGATGGATATATTGAGTTAAACCAATAAAAAAATTGCAAAAACAGAATAGATTTAAGAAGCAGTAAATAAAGATCTACTTTCAAAATCATTGGTTGTACTTTTGTCAACTGAAAAAATTCACGACTTATTTAGTTTTTCAGCGTTATATTTTAGTATAAATCTTAATCTAGATATGGTTGGATCATTCTAAAACTTCTGGTCAATTGACAAATACGTCATTTTTATAGCAGTTTTATTTCTTTTAGATCCTAATACTTTTATACTCAATAGACCAAATGTTAGTCAATGTAATTGAAGTATATATATATATATATATATATATATATATATATATATATATATATATATATAGGAAAAATATTGATGGTCTCTATTTAAAATGCAAAAAATTTCATGCTGTAGTTTTTGTATTTAT
>JARJEC010023810.1:0-14378 GCA_030264575.1 Tachinus sp. AB-2021
GCTTTATGATTCATTGGAAATATTGCAGAAAGATCTGGACGAATGGCTGGACTATTATAATAATCATCGAACCCATCAAAACTGGTTACTGTATGATTAGATGTGAGCTAGTACAGTTAATTTCTCTGCTTAAAATTATGTGTAAGATGATAAAAAAACGATGTGGTACCGTTATTTTGCTATATGGTAAAGCACTCTACCAAGATCAATTTCATATACTAACATTAAGATGTTGACGGATCTAATTTAACACTCAACAGCATGATTAATGTTTGGTAAAGGTAACGATATGAATTTAAAGAAAATAGCATTGACAATTGGTTTGATGTCATACACTTTATTAGCTTTTTCTGAGTCTTATGATTCAATAGTATTTCAATTAGATGATTTGACCCCAGATCAAATAACAAAACTTAAGGAACTGTCACATATAAGTTCTAAAGATGTTGTTGATATTATCCATGATGAAGCCGTAAATGATATATTAACACCTGAGCAAAGAGAAAAACTTAAAGTATTGCATTTAAAAGAGGCTCATGATCTTGATGAAACAACGGATTGGTACGAAGACCCTCAAAAAGCCGGGAAAAACTAAATTTGAGTTAGGAGTATAATGGGGCTTATACAATATACATAAACCAGATCTGGTATATATCTAAGCTTGGTTTTGATCTCGCTGCAGATACAATTTGTTAACGAATAGTCTGAAAAAAATCATGCCAGCTTGTGAAAGAATGTAATTAATGTTTTTTTATCAACTAATTTAAAATTTAAATAATTTTTTTTAGTAAAAAGACATATAAACCAGATCGTTTTTTTATTGGTAACAAGTAAAAAAAAACAGTTCTATGCGTTGCAATCCCTTGTTAATCTCTCTGTGCTTACATAGAGCCGCCACGATTCATATACTACTCTTTAGTTACTGAGTTTAACTTCTCAGCCTGATCAATAGAGATTATAAATATTTTTAATATAATCAAGAGGTAACAGTATATGAATTTGAAAAAAATTATAATGACTGCAGGTTTGGTATTGCTTTCTTCTCAAACATTTGCAAACTCATTAGTATTTCAATTGGATGACTTAACTCCCTACCAAGAACGCCGGTTAAAACAGCTATCACGAAAAAGCAGCAAAGACGTTGTGAACGTAATTTATGATAATCAGATAGCTGCAATTTTGACATCGGAACAAAAAAGCAAACTTAAAGCACTTAGATCAGGAGGATCGCAAGGTACTCCATCAACAAAAGACTGGTATCAGGACCCTTACCGTGACGGTAAAAATTAATCGCTTTTAGAAAGTATTTACCAATATTACGGAATGGCAGTATTCATTCCGTTTTTTTATTACTTTTTTATCCTCTACTATATTCAGTTTTCAGAGATGGTATCATTCGTAAGTTTCAGAGGCTCCTGTGATTCATTTTTTATTACTTCTGTATTTTTATTTAAAAGTTTAATGGCTTTTTTATCAGCATTTATTCGATCAGAAGCCCAATAGAGATTTTTACGTTTTTTAGGAGACAATGAGGATCGTCCCAGGTTCTTTTTCACTTCGTTGGAAAGACCCGAAAGAATAACATCTATACCATGGCTCTGTAAGCGATTAATCATTGATTTAAAAGTTATAATTCCAGTTAGATCAATGAAAGGTACCCGATCCATATGAATAATGATTACATTTAATGATTCATTGACATAAAAAAGGCGTTCAAATGATTCGATTGCCTTACGTGCGGCACCGAAGAAGAATGGGCCATTAATTTCATAATGCATGATTCCGGTATGTGTAGTCGTTATGTTTTCAGTGGTACCCTCAATGGTATCTGTAATGCCATTCTGGTCAATTTGTATTTCTTCTTTTACATGTTCATCGACGGACAGAATTTGTGCTTCGATAAGATTTCCCATTCGGGCCATAAAGACGAAAGATGCAAGAACAACACCAACCATGACTGCAATTACCATATCGAATACTACTGTTAGTGAAAAACAGAGCAGAAGAACAATACGATCCTGATTAGGCGCCATGATTACCAGTTCCTTAAAATAACCGACATTAGCCATATTCCAGGCAACAATCAGTAATAATGCAGCCAGGCTTGCCATGGGTAAGTAACCGAGAAGACGGGCAAAAAGCAGGAGTGTAATGAAAACAAATAATGCATGGATTATTGAGGCTATAGGTGTTTTTGAGCCTGCGCGGATGCTGGCTGCAGTTCTGGCAAGTGCACCAGTGGCAATAAATCCGCCAAAGAAAGGTGCAACGATATTTCCGATTCCTTGCCCAATTAACTCAGCATTGGGTCGATGACGCGTATTGGTCATTCCATCAGCAACCACAGCGCAAAGGAGCGATTCAATCGCTCCCAGTAGTGCAATGGCAAAAACACTGGGTAATAGCTTTTGAATCATACTGAATGATAACGAGAAATGATCATGGCTGTCTAACCAGGGGATTTTAAAGGCAGGCAGAATTGGTGGAATTCCATGATAAATTTCATTATTAATTGTGTAAGCGAAAACTGAATCAATTGTTCTAACATTCAGCCCAAAAGAAACAAAAACAGCACCAAGACAAGCGCTGAAACCTAAGACAATGAGATGAGGGGGGATTCTTTTTAAAACTTTTGGGACTGAATACATGCCAATTAGTGTAATGGTACCGAGAATAACGTCGGGGTAGGAAATGTTTTCTAGCAGTCCGTGCAAACTTTGCATACGTGAAATAAAATCCGTAGCACTTCCTTCAGTGGAGGTTGCCCCCAGAAAATCTGGAATTTGTGTTAAAGCAATCACGACAGCAATGCCTGTACTAAAACCAACAGTGACCGGTTGAGGAACAAAATAAACCATTTTTCCTAACCGAATAACACCGAGTAATACGAGAACAATTCCTGCAAGAAAGCTGGCAAAGAGCAGGCCTTCCAAACCAAACTCAGCAGTAATTGGTTGCAGAATTACGACAAAAGCAGCGGTGGGGCCTGTAACATTAAAACGCGAGCCACCACATAATGCGACCAGAAATCCGGCAACAATTGCCGTATACAGACCATATTGGGGCGATACACCGGAATTAATTGCCAGTGCCATTGAAAGCGGGACAGCAATCATACCGATAGTGATTCCACCAATCAAATCCTGCTTGAAAATTTCAAAATTATATCCTTTGATAAAGCTGAAAAAAGGGATCAAGGAAATAATTGATCGTATGTTCATTTGTATTGCCTTAATTTTTGGATGTGCACATATTACTCTTTTACCTCTGATATAACCCAATTCAGATCAGGTTGTTTACAAATTTTAGGCTATATGTCTATTAATAATTTTATAGATATGTTTTGTATGATTTTATTAAAGAAGAAATTATTATGAGTTACTGATGGAGGGGATGTTTTATTAATATAAAGATATTGAAGGGGAAAATTTGCTGTGTATCAATAGAAATACACACAATTAAATATAAAATTAATCCGATGGTTAGAGTGAGTTTATTAATAGTGGGTTGATCAGGATGCGTGTAAATATTTCCTGTTGTGAGCAGAATGATCAAAGTGTCTGGTATTGGTGGGGCAATCTATAGAATGATCAGTCCATTTCTTTTGATTTCGTGTGATTTGATGAGGTGTTATGCTTGAATTAATGCCTACAAACACAATATTTAGTAATAAAATCGTATTTTGATATGAAAAGTGCACGGCAATATCAGGATGATGCAAAAAGATTGATTCATCTGTTAAAAAAGAAAGGCATTACCCATCAGCACATTTTAAATGTGATGGGTAAAATTCCAAGACATTTATTTGTTAATGAGGCTTTTTCAACGATGGCATATGAAGATAATCCTTTGCCTATTGGAAAAGCGCAGACTATTTCACAGCCATATACCGTAGCATTTCAGACGCAACTACTGGCGTTGCTACCAGGTGAAAAAGTACTGGAAATTGGTACAGGAAGCGGTTATCAAACTGCAGTACTATGTGAAATGGAGGTAAACGTATATAGTATCGAAAGAATTTATGAGTTATATATAAATGCACAATACATTCTCAATAAGCTGGGTTATGCCCCTTCATTATTCTATAGCGATGGTTATGAAGGGCTGCCTGAATACGCGCCCTTCAATAAAATATTGGTCACAACCGCAACAAGTGTTCGTCCAGAAAAATTATTACAACAATTATCTGTCGGTGGTTGGATGGTTGTTCCTCTAGGTGGATATAACGGTCAGAGGATGACCGTGATCAGACGTTCTGATCACGACCAGTTCATTGAATCCGAACATGGTCTGTTCAATTTTGTTCCCATGAGAACAGGGATAGAACGGTGAATCAGAATTATAGTACTTGATCCTATGTGGGGTCATTTATCGCATGTTTTTTTGGGGGATTATGTGTGAATACGTGACTTCAGTTATTTTCAAGCTAAGTTCTGCGAGTGGGAATCATTTTGCTGTGACTTGTGGCAGGAATGTTAATGCGAAAGTCCCTATTTTAATAATGATATGCGTTATATTAGCGCTCAATTGATGATGAAAAAAAATGACAAAATTGACGATTATTTATGGGAACTTATTAGATCAACCGGTTGATGTGATTGTAAACCCCTGGAATAGAAATATTATTCCTGCATGGTTACTTGTCCCTCAAGGTGTCGCTGGTGCAATCAAGAAAAAAGCTGGTTATGCACCTTTTAGCGAAGTAGCAAAAGCTGGCAAGATGCCTTTAGGCAGTGCTGTGCTGACAGGGGCGGGTAAACTATCCTGTAAAGGGATTATCCATGTTGCTGGAATTAATTTGTTTTGGCGGGCCACTAAGTATTCAATTACACAGTCTGTGATATCTGTAATGGATATTGTAACAAGAGAACGATTTCAATCGGTTGCATTTCCCATGATTGGTGCTGGGACCGGTGGTTTTAACCCGGAAAAAGTTAAAGATTTAATGATCCGAACTGTGAATACGATAGCGTATTCGGCAGAAGTTATTTTAGTTATTTATCAAAATCAGGATCAGTGAAAAAACGATACAGCAAGTAGTCTACGGCCATTGCACTCGTGTTCTTTCTTTTACTTTGAATTAATTAGGAGAAGGTTTTCAGTTTTACGCTTTCGAGACAATGATAATATGCCCAAACGCATCAGACCTTTGGCTTTATATTCCAGCCAGGCTTATTGTATTGCTTTGGCTTCAGGCAATCCGGTAATTGTTCCCAGGGTTATCCAATAGAAAATGCGGAGTTCCAGCAGATCATAAATACTTCTTCAGGGCAGAACGTTTCCTGATTACCAGAGTCGAATGAAGTCAGTTTTTGCATGTTCAATGAATGATCAACTGACTATCACTATTTTTTTATGGTAGGTTATAAATCTTATCGGCAATGAAAGCTCTGATAGTGCTTGTGTGTTAGGAATTCTATATTCAACGACAGATTTATCTGAAATTTTATTGGCGCGCCCGAGAGGAATTGAACCTCTGACCTTTGGCTTCGGAGACCAACACTCTATCCAACTGAGCTACGGGCGCATTTTGAAACAGGGATTATACAGGTTTTAGATAAAAAATGACAACAAAACCCTATAAAAATATATGGGTACCAATCGGTTTGAGCAAAAAATCATCAGTGGGTAGATTGGTATTCAATAAAGCCTGATGTAAGCGGGCAGGTGGTTGATCCAGGCGATCATCAGCTAATTCATAAGCACCCCAGTGAATAGCAAATGAACGTTTGCTGTTTAGTCGTTGATGCAGGATGACTGCTTCTTCAGGAGAAATATGTTGTGGGCCCATAAACCATTCTGGTGCATACGCACCTATCGGAAGAAAGCTGATGTCTAAATTAAACTCAGAACCGATTTCGTCAAGATCTTCAGTCAATCCGGTGTCCCCGGCAAAATAAAAATGCTGATTCAGGGTACTGACAACAAAACCACACCAGAGTGACCGATTGACATCAAATAAAGTGCGCTTGCTCCAATGCTGTGCAGGCACCGCCGTGATGGTGATAGGGAGGGATATATGTTGATCCCACCAATCGAGTTCTGTAACCTGATGCATTTTCAGTTTATTAAACCATGCTTTGAGCCCTAAGGGCACAATGAAGTGAAGATCAGGATATCGTTGTGCTAAAGCAAGAACAGTATTTTTATCCAGATGATCATAATGATTATGGGAAATCAGTACATAATTTATTGATGGAAGATCATTGATGGAGAAGCTGAGAGATGTTTTTCGTTTAGGGCCAAACCATTGTGCTGGAGATGTACGCAGGGAGAATACAGGATCGGTTAGTATCGTTTTGCCTTCGAGTTGAAAAAGCAGTGTTGAATGTCCTAGCCACCAGACAGCATTCTCTGTTACAGCAAAATCCGGATGGATGTACCACATCTGGTTGAACCTGGTATAGCCAGCTTCAGGCGGGGCGGGTAACCGTTTACGAGTCCGGTTCAGGAACCAGCGTAAAGTACTTCCAGTGCTTAGTTGAATGGGCGTCTTATTTTGAAAACCCTGTGGGGTATGGTGTGCTTTCGCAGCATCGAAGTAAGGATTCTGATAACGCATACTTACTCAATATTCTGAATTTGTTCGCGTATTTGCTCAATCAGTACTTTCAGTTCAACCCCAACCTGTGTTAAATCTATATCCTGGGATTTTGATGCAAGCGTGTTGGCTTCCCGGTTAAATTCCTGCGTCAGAAAATCCAGACGACGACCAACAGGTTCATTGCGTGTAAAGACATCGCTCATGGCTTTGACATGGGAAAATAGCCGGTCTATCTCCTCATCAATGTCCATTTTCTGAGCGGCAAATACCAGTTCCTGTTCCAGTCGTGCAGGATCATGTTCTATCTGCAATTCTTCAATTCTTTGCATCAATTTACTTCTGAGTTTTATTAAGGCGTTGGGGCGGATCTCTTTCGCTTGTTTAATCAGCTCCGCCATCTTGGTCAGACGATCTTCAAGCATAATCTGAATTCTATTTCCTTCAGCGGCACGATTTTCTTTCAAGGAGCGAAGTGTCTCCTGAAAGAGTGATTGCAATTGTTCCTGCAAATAGCCTGTATCAGGTGCCTGTGTTGAAATCACATTGGGAAAACGCATCAGTTCAATGGCCCGTAGCTCACGATTACTCTCAAGAAGCTGATTGGTTTTTTTATAAATATTCATAAAATCCAATGCCAGTTCTTCATTAAATTTCAATGCGCCAGGTGTTCCGGTATCTGTATCAATCCGAATATTAATTTCCACCTTGCCCCGGACAATTATATTTTGTAACTGCTCTCTGAGTTTTGGCTCGCAGGATCGCAACAATTCAGGAATCCTGAATGAGGGCTCCAGGTAACGATGATTGACACTACGAATTTCAATAGTAAGCAAACCAAAGTTTGTTAACATGGTTTGGCTGGCAAATCCGGTCATGGAAGATAGCATAGGCAACCTTTAAATATTATTTGCAATGAGGGGTAAATAGATTATAAGGTTTAAATGTATTTTTTAAAGCTCCAGGCAGTGATATAAATAATTAAACCAAACAGAAAACCTGAAGGAACCAGGATGAAACTTGGATGAATGGAAACAGGCATGCCCAGATAAAGGATAAAGGCAATAACGATAGAAAAGGTCAGATTGGATTTCGCAATATGGTAAATCATACCATGCTCAATACCACCTTCAAACTTACGGATATTGCGTTCCACAACGCCATCAATCAGCGCCACAATGCCACAGATAAAATACCAGGGCAATGAAAGCAGGAAAACAATTGCCCGCATAATGACGACAAGAAAAATATAACCTGCAGCAACAATATAATCATAAAATTTATAGAGAATTGTTTGAAAAATATTATCCTGATAACTGGTTGATTTAACATAATTAATCAGTCCGGTTTTATGGATTGTCTGGACGGTTTTTTGTAAAGAACTGGCAATCAGTTCGTGAGGATAAACACCGAAAATCTGACTTTCAAAACTATTACTGACCAATTCATATTCATAGTTGAGCATATCTTTAGCATGATGAGGATTATCCCGCCAGATAAACGTCATTCCCAGCCACTCAATAAGAATGGAGATAATAATCGCAGCAAAAATTGTTGTCATTATTTTTGTAATAAACCGGATTGGCATAAGCACCAACTGGCTACTTAATGATTTGCTCATAGCTCAGACTCCTCAATATATTCAGGAGGCATCAGCTCGTTTTTTTCATAACCCTGATAATTCGTCATATCCTGCGAACCCATGAGTGCGGACATTGTGAAGCCGGGTGGTTCATAAGGTATATTGGTTGTATAAGCACCTGGAGCAAAACCAGAGGCCGCATGATGAATTGACTGATAATGTTTTTTCATGCGATCAATTGTAAAAGTAAGGCTGGCCGGAATTTTTTCTGTTTCAATGAAGTCAACTAGCGGAATCCTTAGTTTGATCAATTCATTACCATTAAGAAGTACAAAAGCCTGTCCAACTGGCAACGCAACAAAGTCATTGATCGATAGAAGTGCGGTACGTTGCCGGGTCTGACGTTGTGTTGTACTTGAGGTAAAGGTGACATTGGAATGAATATTTGAGTTATCAACTGTACCGGAAATCAGATCTGTAGTGGTGACATGTACATCTTTTTGACGTCGCATTAAATAGTCACATACGGCTTGTTCTGCATGTCTGAAAAAAATCAGCTGACTGAAATGAGATAAAATGTATTCTATCGATTGTGCATTCTGTCCATTCGATTTTGGCAGATACTGTTCATATAAAGATACTTTTATCCCCGCTTGCCCAAGGGTATTAAGTATATCCAGACAGCGATGTTTCAATAAATTACCCAGTTCATCTGCAAGAATTGTCGGCGGCTTAATACCTGCCTGATAGGTATGAATATGGGTGATGTCTTCAAACATCATCTGGGTATAAAACCCCAGTGCCTGAGAGGCTTTTTTAAGGTTGATTCCCAGGTAACAAACTGTCTCAGAATTCGCCATTACAGTATCCAGATGGATCTGTTTGCGAGATGGATTATAGAAAAACAGGGGGGCAAAATCACTATGCAAAAAAGAAAGCACCCATTGATCACAGGCTCGGGTAGTTTGTCCAAACAGGTTTGGTTCGATCTGCAACAAATGATAAATTGCATTATAAAGATCCTGGTGAATAGATGGTCTTTGATAATACTCGATACAGAGCTGCTGAATATTTTTAGTATCGATTAATTGGCCAGTACTGCTTTCAATATGTTTTTGCAGCATTTCAGCCAGAAATGCATGAGGGGTATGATAAATATTTTCAATATGATTAAAGGACAGACCTTTATGATGGAGTAATTCGGACAGGAGAAAAAGATACCGCAACATGAAGGTTTCTGTTTCCTGCGTATCGCCAAGAGTTTTTTTAAAATCAATGCGTTTTGGGTGCCAATAAATTGCGTGGCTTTCCTTAATATCAAAGAAGTTAATATAGTAAAAAGTTGAAGTTTTATTGGTAAGAGATTGGGTATATGCACGTTTAAGCAGATCGCCATCTCCTTTGGTATCAAAGAGCAGGACAGTCTCCTGGCGGGCAATGGCCTGAATCAGTTCAACTTCCATTAACCGTGTTTTTCCCGTCCGGATATTTCCAAGAATCAGGCTGTGGCCAATATGATTTGAAAAATAAATTCCAATATCTTTTTCTCCTTCCCAAAGACCAATCGCATGAATTTCAGGACGTCCACCACCTTCAGGAAGGGGCAGTTCATGGGCCTGACGATAAGGGTGGGGGAGCTTGTGGTCCAACCAGTTAAACAGGTATTGAGCCATTTTAGAAAACTTTTTTTCTATCAGAAGATGACGATTTTCAGGTTTTTCCAGATCAAAAAGTCTTTGTGTATGCCGTCCTTCCCAGACAAAGCCTAAACCAAGCCATTGTGCCTTCTTTGCTTTCATTAAAGGTTTGGGTGTGGTCTGGAACGAGCCCAGACGCGATAAAGTACGTTGATACTCATGCAGACGATATCCCTGAAAGAATCGCTGCACACCTCGAAATAGCAGAACCCAGCTTCCTGTAAAGGCTACAGCTTTTGGCATAAGCAGAAGCTGCGGCATGGAGACTGTAATCAGCGCAGCAACAATGTATACGGCAGCACTATAGTACTCTACAGGTTTGCGTAACAGGTTTTCATATTGATACCGGGTACTCATTGTGAGCTCCCTTACTCTGTAATTTGGTAAATAATAACCATACCAACTCCATTAAATTGTTCAGGTTATGGTGATTTAGCTGAAAAGTCAGTTGCAGGCTGACTGCACACTAATGTATTTATCAGCATCAAACAGATTCATTCGAATTATTAAATTATATTTAAACCACAACCTATTCTTCTGAATGATGTTCCGTGATTTTAACAGATGAACTCTAGTAAATACCAGCAGTAATTGGTCAGGAGTTGATTTTGGACCATTTAAAAGGATCGTGAACTGTCGTTTACAGCAATTATCAATTGGACTGATTTTAAAACAATCACATGCTACTTTTATATTGATGGATGATCACTCCAGAGGTTTAGAAGCGTTTTAATCAGTTGTGTACCAATATCCGTATTATAGGCTTGATCAATCTGTCTGATTCCGGTTGGGCTAGTCACGTTAATTTCGGTCAGGTAGTTACCAATGACATCTAGGCCAACAAAGTAAAGCCCACGTTTTTTTAATTCTGGACCAACCTGTTTACAGATCTGATAATCCTGTTCAGAAAGAGGTTGCACCACTCCGGAACCACCAACGGCGAGATTGGCTCTGGTTTCTCCAGCTCTGGGAATTCTTGCAAGCAGGTAGGGGATAGGCTCACCATTAATGAGCAGGATTCGTTTATCGCCCTTCTGAATTTCAGGAATATAACGCTGAACCATGATCAGCGTTGTTTCATGTTGTGTTAGCGTTTCGAGAATCACATTGAGATTGGGATCGGATTCAGTAATTCTAAATACCGATGATCCGCCCATTCCATCAAGTGGCTTGGCAATCACATCATGGTGTTTTCTGAGAAATGCTTTGATTGCCGCATACTGACTGGCTACCAATGTAGGTGGGCATAATTCAGGGAACCAGGCTGTAAACATTTTCTCATTGCAATCACGCAATGACTGCGGACGGTTACATACCAGTGCTTCTTGTTTTTCCGCTAGTTCCAGCAAATATGTTGTATGGATATAATGCATATCAAATGGCGGGTCCTTGCGCTGCAGGATAATATCATTGGACCCAAATATCAGAGTTTCCTCTTCGCCTAGCGTATACCAAGGCATTTGGGTGAAATCAAGCGATATTGTCTGTGCTTTAGCCATCACCTGACCCTGATCCAGATAGAGATCCGTTTGTTTGAGATAATAAACCTGCATCCCGGAAGAATGCCCGGCATTCAACATGGCCAGTGTGCTGTCTTTCACCGGATTAATAGTATCTACAGGGTCCATAATGACAACAAGGCGTGGTAACGGGTTCATAACGTTTCCTTTGATCAGATGAATAGTTCGGTATTTACCTTAACATGTTTATTGCCAGTCGCCAATAAGTGTATGAAGGCCGCCTAAGATGCTGAGTGCCGCAGTTTCAGTTCTCAGTATACGTGTGCCTAATGAGATACTGGTTACGTTAGGGGATTGCAAAAATCGATGAATTTCATCATTACTGAATCCACCCTCAGGACCGACAATCAGCCCTATTTTCTGTATGGTACCCGAAGCACTGCGAATAAACTGACCCAGTGTCATTTGAGCTGTGGGTGTAAACAACAGGTATGTGCTAGCGGATAATTTTTGCTCCAGATCCTTGGATGAGTTGAGGTTATCTAAAATTGGACAAATATTTCTACCGGACTGTTCACAGGCGCTTTGGATAATTGTTTGCCAATGAGTCAATTTTTTTTCATAGCGTTCCGAGTTCAGGGCCACCACACTTCGATCGCTGGTAAGGACAGTAATATGCTGCACCCCAAGTTCCACTGCTTTTTGAATGGTATAATCCATTCGTTCTCCTTTGGAGAGCGCTTGGATCAGATGAATACTTAAGGAGGATTCACGGTTAATATTTTGAAACGTATCGATATAGACGATCATTTCTTTTTTTCGGACGGTAGTAATAGTGGCTGAATATTCTCCACCCAAACCGTTGAATAAGATGAGTGCATCCCCTTCCTTTTTTCTGAGCACACGAATAGCATGATTAAACGGGGCATCTGAAATTGATAGGGTTTGTTTAGGGACTAAAGGATGATCAAGAAATAATCGCATATCAGTAGCGTGGTTCAGCGCCTGGGGGCGTTGTTTTAAATCGTTTATAGGTCCAGAGGTACTGTTCCGGGTGCTTACGGATGACTGTTTCAACCGCCAGATTCAGTGTATCTACAGAGGTTTGTATGTCAGGATCTGCCAGAAGGTCAGAAATCTTTGTGACCTCAATGGAAAATTCCGCTCGGGTCAGATTACGCGTTGAACTGACAATATAAGCGGGAATCTTATATTTTTGTGCTAAGCGTGATACGAGAACAATTGTTTTTACCGGAATACCAAAAAAATTAGAAAATATCCCTTCACCGCTACCAGGATCCTGGTCAGGGAGAATCCCAACACTCCGACCTTCTTTGAGGGCACGCATCATTTCTCTTATTCCCTGGGCAGTTGTGGCTACTTGGATCGCCCCATTCTGGGAACGGCCTTGAATCATAATATCGTCAATTCCCAGTCTGCTGGGACGGTAAAGTATGGCTAATGGATAAAATGTGGAAGCATATAATCCACTCAGTTCCCAGCAACCTTGGTGCGGTGTGATAAAAATCATCTGACTATGTGTATTTAGATCATGCGCAAAAGTGTCATCATGCCTTTTTTCAATAATATGTTGACTGATGCGGTCAAAACGGTTCAACCAGATAAAGCTTAATTCAAGAATAGTTGCCGCATTATGCTGTAGTACAGATTTCAATAGCGCTGTCTGTTCCGCAGGATTTTTATCCGGAAAGCAAAGCGTAATGTTGGTTTGTGCGATTTTTTTGATTGGGTTGGGCGTATAATAAAGAATAAATGCCAGCCCACATGCAAACTTATACAACACTTTCAGCGGCAGAAGTGAGAGCCCCCTCAAGAGATACGGGAGGAAAAAAGCTCTGATTTTTCTTCTGATCACTGGCACAGGTTTACTCATAGTTTCTGATTACGTGCGCGGGCGATATCGTGAATTGACAGTTCATCGTCATCATCAAAGTCAGTTAAGCGTTCAGAGTCAACGAATCCTCTTTGATATAGCTGATTATGCCGATATTGAAGAAAGCCCTCGCGCATAAAAACATACGGATCTAACGACGCTTGTTTGGCGAGATCTTCTACATCGAGAAGTTTGGCGCGGTAATGCGGGATCTGAATCAGTGTAATGCCTGTATTAGCATATAAATTAATAATAAAACTTCGTGGTTCTATTCCTGATTCTGCCAATCTACCCAAATTATCCCGTAAAGTTCCCGGGCCGAGAAATGGTAAAACCAGATAGTTGGATTTTTTCCAACCATATTGGGTTAAGGTCATTCCCAGATCATTATATTTTAGCTCAGGAAGACCGAAGGGCTTCGTCAGATCAATAAATCCACCCAGGCCAATTGTTGAGTTCACTACAAAACGATGCGTGTGCTCAATAAATTCGGTTGGTTTACCTTGTAATAGATCATGAATCATGTAACGAGGATGAGCAAGATTATTAAAAGCATTATCCAGCCCTGTCTGTACTACTTGGGGAACTACTTTGTCATAACCTTGTGCTACAGGTTTGATTACGGCTTTATCAACGACCTCATTAAAAGTGGTCATTTTTCTGTTAAAAGATTCATAAGGATCTTTGGTATTTGTACTTGCACATCCTGTCAGAAGTAATATGGGTAAGAAAACTGGTATGGATTTGGTTAGATTCATCTTTGATACGTTCCTGTAATGAGAATGAATAGTCGCTCAATTAGGATTTTAAGCCCACCCCTTTGTTCATTAATATTAATGAGGTAGAAAATAAAGCAACCATAAATACGAAGAGCAGCAATATAGCCCAGCCGATTGATATATCTGAGACACCAAGCATACTGTAACGAAATCCGTTCACCATATATAAAATTGGATTAAGGTAGGAGAGCTTTTGCCAGAATCCAGGAAGCAGGGTGACAGAATAAAATACCCCCCCAAGATAGGTCAATGGTGTAAGAATAAAGGTAGGAATAATGGAGATATCATCAAAGGATTGCGCGTAAATAGCATTGATGAGACCGGCAAGTGAAAAGACGACTGAGGTCAGAAAAAAAATCAGCAACATGAGAACGGAATTATAAATTGTAATTCCGGTAAAAAAGAGGGTGACCAGTGTAACAATA
>JARJEC010023833.1:0-18824 GCA_030264575.1 Tachinus sp. AB-2021
CACCCACACCCACACCCGCACCCGCACCCACACCCGCACCCACACCCACACCCACACCCACACCCACACCCACACCCACACCCACAACATGCAGTTTCATCTAAACCCCTAATTCATCCCTGTTTTTGTATTTGCTAGCAGCTTGCTTTTCTGGATTACTTTTTCTTCCTCTCTTTCGATGGTTTTGATGCTTGTGTCTTTATTCGTTTTTAAATAGACAATAAAATTGAATAATAGATTTTAACATCAAATCATGTATTAAAAAACACTTGTGAATATAAATAAATATACGACCAAATAAACAGCAAAAAAAATGAATCGACAGTACATAATTAATGATAAATGCACTATACAAATATTAAATAATTAAATAATTTCAATAAAAATGGTTACAAAAAACAAAATACGTAGATTTGATTATTGAATCCGGCTTGAACTAAATCAAGGTTCATGAATCAACTACGGTAGCATCAAACAATTTATTTCAGTTAATTTTTTTTATAATGACGAGAGAAAAGTTGTTATATAATAATTCCCACGTGTGAAACAATTATTTACCTATCATTGCTTTATCTAAATCAAAATTTGTGGAATATTCTGTCAACTATGAATACCATATGTTCTTAATATTGAAATTACTATTTATTGCAATTTAATTATGTTGGAATATGCAAAATAATTGGAACCTGCCACGAATGCGCTCATTAATCATCCATGACACCGAATAATTGTTATTGTAATTAAATTTAAAACGCGGCTAGAAATCATTTAATGAATGGTATTGTTTTAACACATTAATTCACGGATATTAACTCGATTTATTTGAATTTGCTGCTTATTTTTTGACTAAACAAATACTAGTTGCAGCTAAATCCATAATTCTTATAAGAAGAGCTAGGATTTATATGCGCAAAAAATTGCAAAATAACCGCATAAATAAACGTAAAAAACAGCAAATTAAGCATAAAAATAAGTATAAATATTTTAATTTTCCATATAAAACTTTTAATATAATAATAAATTCAACAAAAGAAATAAAAGTAAAATTTTAAATAATTATATTAATTTGACCATAATAATATATTATATTATAATAATTTTCCATTAAAATAGAGTTCAGTCAACAAGTTTTAATATCCTAAAAAGCTTCATTCAATATGATGATATTGGTGCGTATTTAAACTTTGGTATTAACGATTCATC
The DNA here is from genome assembly GCA_030264575.1 of Tachinus sp. AB-2021. Classification (NCBI taxonomy): domain Eukaryota; kingdom Metazoa; phylum Arthropoda; class Insecta; order Coleoptera; family Staphylinidae; genus Tachinus; species Tachinus sp. AB-2021. Next base: position 1,204 of record JARJEC010023833.1, read on the forward strand.
AATATTATTGATTTGATATGATGTCTTTCCATTTATAATATTTGTTACGTGATTAAATTTTAAATAATATTAATTTAGAATGTAATATAATTAATAAATACTAAGATTGGTGGCCAATAGCTAACAGTAGTGAAGGAATTGATCTAAAACAAGTAAAATAAGGCGCAACGTAATTTCAACAATCTCAGATAATTATAATATTTATCAGTTTCTCTCCAAAATTACGAAATCGAGATACTAATTTTTATATGAAAACATTTAATTTGTATAGAAGGAAGTAAAAATTAAGCAATAAACACACATATCGATAATAAATAAACATATATTGTATTAAAAATATAAATGCTTAATATAAATAAAGATTAATGATTGCACCAACAGTAGGAATTGTAATGCTAAAATATAATAATAATCACCTTCGGTTAATAAATGTAATTTAACGAAATTCAAACAACAATTAATTTCATAGTGCATGAAATAATAAAATAAACAAATTGATATCGAAACATTGGAAATGAATATTATTAACAAAACATATATTTTATAACTTATCTTAGGAATGGTATGTTGTGTTCTCCATATTTCCAACGGTAGTCTCCGCAAACAAATAGTACAAGCAGCGTGCAATTGAACAGCAGCCGCAACGGAACCCGAGCGAGGGTACCTCGTGCGTATTCTTTTCTTGTATTTGCACATTTATTTCGAGGAGATGATATTAATTATTTATTACCATGCCGTAATAAATTAATTATAAGCAAGTACAACAAAAAATCATATAAACACGTGAAGCATAGAAAAACGCATTATATATTAAATCGACAATAGAACGTGCTAATTTCTCACCTTAGGTGGTATGTGGTAGTAAATATTTCCTCTTTAGTCCTTATTTTTATCCAAATATACGACATTAAACAATTGATTTACAAATAACGAATTGTTTAAAATATATCGATTCCAAGTGGGTTCAATAATCCGGTACCATGACGACTAGACGATATGACTGAACAACTGGAGATCGTCGGACAAAGAGGGCGAAATTCACGTTAGCGAATTAATTTATAAGTTACGCATTAATAAAACATATTGCGCTTGCTAAAAATTACACTGAAGAATTGTTGCCAGTTATTTCAGTTTTTAAATAAAATTTATTATAATATATATTATTTATGTTTTTCCGCAAAAATATCAAAAAGTATGCAAATCCAAGGGAATTTTATACATAGTGGCAACGCTACATTCCTCCGTAATTGTAGCAATATAAGTTGCATATAATAAACTAAATAAAATAAATAAATCATTGTTTATGTTAAAGTAAACCGTAACACATTCCCCTTTCCTCCCAAAGAAATTTTTTTTCCCAAATAGGAAAACTAATAAAAAACAAACCCGAAATTACAACCGAAGAACAATAAAAAGACAAAATAAAATCTAATTCTAATCTGGTTCGATCCATGACACATAAGACTTAAGGTCTTTTATGTGCCAAACACCTTTATTCTTGTTTGCTTCGTCCAGTAATTCGTATGTCCACAACAAATGCTTTTTAACTATTTTAAATAGACCGATATACGAAATATTGAGAGGCGTCCAATAATGCAAAATTTGTGCGCCAAACTTTATCGCATACATTATAATGCTCATCACGACGTCTCAAATTATAACTCCTAGCACTCTGCTTGTATGTCAAAATTAACCGATTTTTAATATTTTTACATAAGTTTATCAATGTAGCCAATTTTGCTACCGAATAGGGGTGATTCGGTAGCAAAATCAGTAAATGCAATGTTATTTGAATCAGCTACCTATTTATATTCGACTTCCGATAAAATTGGTTGTCGTCTATGATTAACAAAATAAGGCGAATAACCCGTCACTTCGTGTTTTGCAGTTCTTATTGCGGCTCTAATTTATGACATTTCTTGATCCCAAGTTCTGTGATTATTGTTAATATATCACAAAATCGTTGTTTTAACAACCTATTAATTCTTTTTGCGGTATTAGTTTGCGGATGGTATATCGTATTAAACAATATTTTTGTGTTCTAAGATTTCGCATCTTATAACACAAAAATATTGTAAGCTTTGAAACAGTTTTCCCCTAAATTGAACACCGTTATAGCAAATCAAAAATTTCAATATACCATATACCATAAATATATTTTCTTCATCTATACGAACCAATACAGAAGCATTCCTCAGTGGAAAGAAAAGAGCTTATTTAGAAAAAGTATGTGCAATAACTAAAATAATACAATAACCTTTAGATGTTTTTGGCAAAGGTCCTACAAAATCAATACATATCATCTGCCAAGGCATGGTTTCTATAGGATACGAACCCATTAATCCTTGTGGTCCTCTTTGTTCAGGTTTGTGTTGTTGACATAGAACACAGTTTCATACAAACTGTGTAGCATCGTGTTTTATTTTAGGCCAATAGTACTTATCCATATAGCCAGCTGTAGGAGGACAATACTGTTTTTTAATCAGTTCAGATCTACTATCATTTTGTATCAGCAATTTCCATTTCAAATCCTCTTCAATTATCAAACTTGACTCAACATATTTATACAAATTACTATCTACAACTCCATAATTTTTGTATTGTAAAGGATATTCAGAAACCCACTTAACTAAATTTTTATATATATTTTAATATACATTTATTTATAAATTTTATCTATTAAATTTTCTACTGTAACCAAATGTATGAATGGAACTGATCTTGAAAGAGCATCTGGGATTACCAAATCCTTTCCCCTGCGATGAGTAATAGGAAAGTCAAACTGCTGCAGCCTCATGGCCCACTTACTTAACCTACCAGTTGGATCTTTTAGGTTATTGAGCCAAACCAGACTATGGTGATCTGTAACCACACAGAAACGAGGCCCTTCCAGATAGCAGCAAAGTTTTTCTATTGCCCAAATAACCGCCAAACATTCTCTTTCTATCGTTGAATATCTCATTTTTTCTTTAGACAAAGACTGACTCAAATAACAAATAACACTCTCACTATTACTAAACTGTAAGCATCGGTTTGTAAAATAAACGGTTTATCAAAATCTGGACAAGACAATATTGGAGTATTTGTAAGAGCTGATTTTATTTTTATAAACGAATCTTTACACTCTGTAGTCCAATTAAACTTTTGAGATTTTGGCATCGACTTATTCAGGAAAGCTGTTATATCAGCAAAATTAAGTATAAATCGACGATACCATGATGCCATACCAATAATTCCTTTATCTTCTTTTACTTTAGTTGACAATGATATTGAAAAAAAAAGTTTTTATTTTCTCAGGATCAACTTGCAACTTGAACATATCCCAAAAACTTTAATTCAGACTGACAAAATTTTCATTTATCTTTACCGAGTGTCAAACCAGCTTTTAGCAAACGCTCAAATATTGCACTTTCAATTTTGCTGTGTTTTTCAAACGACAATGTAACGATTAAAATATCATCGAGATATTTAAAAACTAAGGGTTTCAAGTCAGAACCCAATACTTTATCAATTAATTGTTGAAACGTTGCAGGACTATTGTGCAACCCAAATGACATCCGTTTAAATTGATATAAACCTCTATTAGGAATGCAAAAAACGGTAAACGGTTTAGATTAATTTAAAAGTGGTATCTGTCACAATGCTGATCTAATATCTAAAGATGTTAAGAACAAAGCATCTTTAAGTTTGATTAAAACGAAAGAGGTGGTAGAGGATATGCGTTTTTTCTGTGACATGATAGAATTTACAAAAATCTACTACAAACGGTACAAATTAGCTTTCTTTGCAATTAACTAAATAGGTGAAGACCAAGCATTATTCGATTTTTTCTCATATAGTCATCTATTATCTTATCAAGTTCTGCATCAATGTGTTTGTGTACATACGGAGATACAGAATAACATCGCTGTTTAATCGGTTTTCTTCTAGCAATAATTTCGTGTTATACCAATGAAATACAGCCAGGTTTGTCTCCAATTTCTTCAAAATAACTGTCTACAATTGAATTATTTATTACTTTATTAATTTTTAATTTACTTAACTGATCTACATCCACTTCCTCATGCGATTACAAACTAACAACTTGAATGTTTGCATCAAATCTCCAACTATCAGTATTTAAGTTTGGAACAATACCTATCTGTTTCCAAAAATCAACGCCTAGGATTATACTGAGTGGTAATGACGGTACAACAAGTATATTAAAAACAACAGTTTTACTGTTTAATGTAATTGGTAAAGAAACTTTACCCAAACATTTACAAGCACTATCATCAGCTATGGTAATTGCTTTGGATTTCAAATTTAATTTATGTTTTAATTCACTTAATATTTCCCACCCAGGTCTGCCTAAAATAGTATGACTGGCTAATCTAACAATCCTAATCACTTATTACCTAAAATTTCAATTTTCAAATAAGGTCTTTGCTTAGTATCAACGTGTGATAAAATATAATCAAGCAAACCTGTATAATTATTAGTCGGTGTATTGCTATTAGAGACTGTAAGACGACCTTCTAACAAATCTCTTCCATATTTCCGTGGCTATTACATGATGGACAATTTCTAATGATATAATCTAGCTGACTACACATAAAACTCATAATGCGTTTATCAAAACATTGTTTTGAAAACTGTCCCATCTTATTACATTTAATATTGTTGGCATATCGATTAAAATTTCACAAATCATTGGATAGCTTAAGGTTCAAATTAACAAACTGCACAACTCTGTTATTAAATTAAATTTCTCTACTGCAACTCGACGATGTTCAATTTTACGACAATCTGTTTTCAATTGACTAATGTTAGTAATCTCTAACATACCAAACTTAGTTTGATAAAATGGCAAAATATTGCGTAACAATATTTTTAATTTTGCCGAATCTGAAACTTTTACCCGCAAGTATGAAAACATATGATCATACACTCCAATATTTTCCTCTTTGCCTTGTGTTCGATTTTTAATTTCATCAAAGCGCAATTCATCGTAATTCGGTGGTTGGAAGTCATCTTTTAGTGATGATATCAAAATTTCCCAATCCGAAATTTCTGTTCAATTTAAACGAAAATAAATTGACGTTTTATCCGTGAAAGGTTCTATAGCAGAATTAAAAAGTAGAACATCAGATATATTTCTAGCTATGCGTAATTTATTTATCTTTTGACTGAATTTATTTACCGAAGAATCTTTGGAACCTAAAAATTTAACATTCCATTTGCATATTAATTTAAATTTTATTTTTATTACGACTACTAATTGCATTACTAATTTGACTATTTTGATCAGAATCCGTACTGAATCTGAATCTGACAATTTGCTTGCAGAAGAAGCGGCAGTTTGTACAAAGTAATTTCAAAAATAGTAGATGGAAGTTGTGTTCTTGCGTCCTCCAAATTTCCAAAACGGTATTTTCCAGAACAAGCACCCTGCGATTGAACAGCAGCCGAGACGAAACCCGCGCGGACTCTCAACAGATGAATTGCGGCAGCGGGATATGTGCGGGAGCAATGGTACCTCGTGCGTATTGCTTCTCTTTTCATACTTATTTCGGGTAGATGATATTAATTATTTATTACCATGCAGTAATAAATTAATTATAAGCGAGTACAACATAAAATCGAATGAACACGTAAAGCCTAGAAAAACGCATTATATATTAAATCGCAAATAGAACTTGATAATTTTTCACCTTAGATGGTAAGTGGCTTCGTAGTAAATATTTGTTCTTTGGTCCTTATTTTTATCCGAATAAACGACATTAAATAATTGATTTACAAATCACGAATTCTTTAAAATATATCAATGTACCAGTAACCGTAACCCATTATCAATATTTTTCAATATCAAAATTTCTTCATTTTATAAAGAACTTTCTTTATGCTATTTAAGCAATTTCCGATTTTATAAATTTCATATCTGATAGATTCACATAGGTGAATCTATCAGATATGAAATTTATAAAATCGGAAATTGCTTAAATAAGTATTAAATAAATAAAATATAAAATTAATGAAAATACGCATCAGATATGCATAAAAAATAGGAAAAAACATATAATAATTCTTAAAATATGCACTAAATATGCAATAAACCCGAAAATATACATTCAAAATTGAGATGTATGAAATATTGATAAAAATCATAACATAAAAATCTTAGCTCTACTTATAAGTAAGCGAGGAAGATTGCCGCTATACAGAAGATAATGATATGCATAGGAAAATTATTACCAAAACAAAGTATTGTAGCTATAAACTAACTATAAGTTTTCAAATAGATTAGATATTCAAATGAGATGTCTGATATCCAATAACTGTGCAATTGATCTGAAATAATTAACTTGTCACAATGTCAATATTGTTGTAGACAAAGACGTCCATCAATATTATGTTAATAAGACAAATACATTTACAGCTGATAATTGAATATTAAAATATGTTATTTTTAGCTACGGCATTAACACACACACACACACAATAATTATTCATCGCATATGAAAAAAAAACATAATTATAAAATACAATTGAGGAATTGCCCCAAAATTTATTTACACAATAAATCAACCTTGTTGCCTTTTTATAAAATAAAAAACAATCCAAACAATATCCAGACTTTCTTTGTTTTTCGCGGTATTGTTCCTTTTACTGTTCATCAATCCATCATTCTAAGTAAACGCAGTTATGTATGAAAAAAATATGGGAAAACATTTTAAATAAAAAATGAACCATCGTTTCGTACTTTGTGAGTATATCATTAAAATGGTATCAATGCTATTTCAAATCAATAAACTTTATTTGTGAATTCTTTGGCAGAAATATTATTCGAACATAAAAACTTTACGTTGTAGTGTTTAGTTAAAAAAATAATAAAAATATAATTGATCAACAATTTTAAAAGCGATTAAATAAGATTCACATACTTTTAGTATGTATTTATTTATTTTTTATCAAGTATTTTAAGAAATATGTTTTACATCAAACTCACAAACTTACAACGTACATTAAATTGATTAACATAAATGTATTCGTTATCGATTTTATTATGTATACAAGTTTCATTTTGCTACATACGCGAATAAATTGAATATTAGTAAATGAGTATTAAACAAATAATGCCTTATACATATAAAAAAAAGTTGGATTTGGTATATTCAATAATTCAACAATATCATGAATAATATATCGATAAAACATGTGCATGATAATGCATCCTTACATTTACTAAGCATTGCAAATAAATCATTGCAGCATTCCAAGTGAAATATAGTTGCACCCTTAATTAAATTATTTGCAAGACAAATGGCTTTCTATTGTGATCCGCCTAGCTACAAGCTAACTAAAAATACTAAAACCAACTAATATCATGACAATGGAAACTATATAACTTCTTAACAAGATACACATTGATTTTAAACGAATAATAATACGTTTCATTTGCATCACCAAAAAAGATTATTTCAAAAATAAATTGCACCATCAATTATTTTAACGCTGTCCTAACTTAAAAAAAAACAGAAGAGTGCCGAGGAATTTTTATTTAAAAGTTGTGGCAATGTAATAAATAACAAAATGAGTAATGGTAACGTCTCCCTATTTCATCGTAATTTACTTATTTTATATCAAGAGATACGTAGATGCAAATTCTGAACGATTGCCATTATAACATGGTCAACATAATCTTTTGTTTCTGTAAATAAATAAATGTGAAAATTATTACATTAAGAAATTTCTTTTTAATTATTTTGAAAATATTTGAATGCATTTTTCTAATATTCCACAAAAGGATTATTGAACTTTGTACGATTTTGGGTGAGCAGTAAAGAGAACGAATCTTTTGGGTAGAACAAAATAAATCCGATCCCGTAGGACACGCCATTTCAAAACAAACCGCCGGTTTTCTCGATTAATTTTACGTTTCAACGGCGGCACAGTTCTAAAACGCTACTTATCATTATTGCCAAACTCAAAATAAATGTTTATTTTAATTCTGTTGACCAAAGCTATAATACTTAAATCAATAAAATCTTGAGTAAGGTTTATAAATTGCATTGCATGTGTTTATCGACCACAATATTCAATTCCATTGTGAAAACAGTTTTCGAATAATTATTGTGTACAGGATATTTCTGGTTACCGATGACTTTTAATTAAATGTGGTTTTCAAATAAAAACTTTTCTTAAACTGCATTATACAGAATATATAGTGATCGCCATATGATGTTCACCCAATGGGAAACTGTTTTATTATGCATTTCTCGGTTTTTAATTTTTTTACATAAAGTACGTTTGTCTATATTCATTTTTCTGTCCAATATTCGAAGTGATCTTAGGTACTTAATCAGAACATTATGTTTATCAAAATTGTCATAATTTGAAGAATACGACATTTCCAAGATTACACATTTTTTATTAAATTTTTTTATTGTGTATTATTTTCATTATATTTAACAACCCAACGCCACAAAACATTACTTTTTTAGTTATTTTTGCAAAAAAAATAAGTTTTTGAATATTAATATTGAGTATTTTTAAAATTATTATACTTTTCAAATGTTTGTAATACTTGGTAGATTTGAAAGAAGCCAAATAGATTTTGACACATGTACAATTTTTTCTAAAGAATGAAAAACAAAAAATGCATAATAAATGTGAAATGCTTTAAATATGGTGCACATTTATTTTTTTAATTTATCGGTCACTGTAAGAAGTTATATATTCTCAGAAAATTTTATTCTTTCAAAAAGTTTTTTTATTTATTGAAATTTAATAAGCAAACATTAATAAAGTTAAATTGCACATATAAAATAATGCCAAAAATTCTTAAATGGCGTAAGTAGTTAGAACCTTTATTTTTTGATTTTCATAATTGTTATTGAGAAAAATTATTTAGAAAATTGAAATAAAAATTTAAAAGCATTAATTTGTCTTTTTTGGTAAAAATTTTTGTTTTAATTAGTGATTAATTTAATTTAATATAATTGATCACCACTTAACCTGAATATTTTTAGAAATTGTTATAAATCTTATATAAATATATATTTTAACTTTTAATTTATTTTAAATTTACAAAAATCCCAAAAATTATGTTAATACATAGTAATAATAATTATAATGCAAAACTGATTATATTTCTGATAAAAGCAACATAATATAAGAATAAATAATTTAACAGTAGAAAAATTAATGACCAGGTTTAAATAAATTAAATTTGTTGAAAATTTCTAAGTACGATGTTAGTATTTATGTTATTTAACTAGCGATAAAAACAATATAATATTGCAAAATCTATGCAATATTGCAATATAAGTTTGGTTCTAATTGCTTAATATTTGTCATATATATATATATATATACATATATATATATATATATATATATATATATCAGTTTAGAGAGGCAAAAATAAGTGATTTGCAACTTATACACAAAAGCGTCATAACATTTTTATAGAAAATAAACAGTGTGCTACTGCTGAATATCTATAAGAGAATAGTGGCAGTCTTCCAAATCAAATATTTGTGCAAGCCGGTCAAATGGGGCAATGACAAAATCATCAAGAAAGTTGAAAATTTGGTTTGAATGACCATGAAGTAAAAGTTTCAGTTATTATTTTAGAAATAGGAGGGATTAGAAACAAGTGTTTTCAAAAATCGAAATAAAAATTTGGGAATAGACAAAATGGCGACATAATAGATTCCTAAGCTGCTCAACTCCAAACAAAAACTGATTAGATGACAAATTTATGCGGAGAATTTAACTACTTTATTCTAAGATAAAGACTTCTTCTATGAAATTAATACTGGATATAAGACCTAAGTACACCACAAACAAGAGTCCACACAATGGGTGCATCAACATTTTCCACTACCCAAGAAGGTTCAAGATGCATTTTTCTGCGGGATAAGTGATTTTTCTAGGAACTTATCTTAATTGAGTATATGTAAAAAGGAATTACAATAACGGAGAATGTCTGTAAAGACACAATTAATAACTTGGAAGCGACCATACACAAAATGAGACCCCACACAAGCCCCTTAAACAAACAAAACTTTGTATTTATACTGCACAAATTACAAATTATATAAGAAGGAATCAATGAATGCAGCTATAAGGAATAACAACATTCATCTTACAGTTTGGATCTTACCTCGTTTACCTATTATAACTTTTCAAAAAACGCTTAAAAATGACTTGAAAAAGGATGTGTAGTCGTATGTTGTAGAATTACCAAGATATTTTTTTCAAACGCGTAGCATTATTAGAAAATTGTTGGAATAAGTGTGTTTCTGGTTTTTACGTTGAAATTCAATGTTGTGTCCGCTAACTCCTTGTTTTCATATCTGAGTATTTAAATTATATACTATTGTAAAATACAATTATACAAGCAACAAAAAATATTTTAATAGACCTAAACAAAGTTTATCCAAAGAATGTCGTTATCTTGTATTTCAAGAAATACCCAAAATCTATTAAAAAATTTAAAATAATTGTTTAAAGCATATTTTATAAGAAGGAGACTTTAATACACGATCGGACTTATTGTTTTTGTTTTAAGACAACGTAGAGAAAATTAATATTTCTAAGAAACAATTTTGGACAAAAATGTATCAAATATAGCCCTAATACTACATAGATAATGTAATTGAGACTTTAATTGTGGAAATTGAAATTACACTACATAAGATTAACTATCTATAGCTCTAATTAAAAATTTACTTAACGACACATTTTTGGTGAGAATATCATATACAAAACAAAAGTTAAGTAAATCACTAAAAAGTAATATAATAAAGAGATAAAAATATATTAATTACACAAGTTATACAAATTAAATGCAATGGCAATATTGAATAAAGAGAGTAATTTAGAAAATTTCTTAGATGCAGAGGACTTAACGATTTTAAAAACAAACCTATTAAATACATTAAAAAAATAAGTTAAATACTTTCTTACAAATTCCGTAAACTTTTCTTAACCAATTTTGAAAAATACAAAGTTTTAAATATGAATCCCTTTATACCGGCTTAGTCAAAACCCACAAACCAAATAATTCAACAAAAAAGTAGTTTTATACGTAAATATCCTGATGAGATAATAAATAATTAAATGTTGTAATTATAAATCCCGTAACAGTCTTTTAGGGATAATCCACTTTTCAGACATCTTTATGATTTTAATTGAAGATCAAAAATACTATTTTTTAAACCAATAATCTAATAGCCAAAACACATCAAATTTTGATAACAGATATGTTGACAACATATACTCACATACATACACATACTCAATCTGTTAATAATTACCGTGTTTGTCTACTACTCCATAAAATATTGTTAATCCTTGGTCTTTTTTAATGTACCTGTCAATTTCTTAATTGCATTTGTTTCAATGTATTTTTTGATTAGTTCTTTTTCTTATACAAATTATGTCTGTTTCTTTGTTAATTTACCACCGTAACGCTAAATAAAGATAACGTTGTGAAAATAAGATAGTTTTATTATCATTTAATTTTAGCCATAAATAAAACAAATTTAAAATAAAAAATAAAAGAAAATTTTTTTTTACATTTAAATATATTTAGTCTATTTGCTTGTTTAGGGACGCTAGTCATTGGCTAATGTTTAAAAAATTTAAGGGATTCCAATTAATTTAATTTAAGTTTATCTTATATAGCGTGGTTCACCTAAAAAGGATCAGGCGTTTTTTAGTGTTATACTTGGACGTCTTATTAAATATAATTTAGTTAATTATAATCACGGCAATAGAGCATGTCAACGCATTGTTGCCAAATAACAAATATCATGACCATTGAGGTGCTGAGAAGAACATCCATTTGTAATCGTAATTTAATTAGTTATTCATAATACAAGATTAACTACTGTTTTATTTTTAATCTTGTATTATGAATTATCACGTTGTTATGATTGATTCAATCATTTATTTAATTTTAATAAACATGAGTCACCAAAGTAACGATTTTAGAGTGGAGATAAAAAAGTTTTTTTAAACATTAATTGTGTCATGTACAAATAAACATCAAAAACTTCTAGCAAATACAAATAAAATTACATAAGATGGTCAAAATGCCTTCCATCAATTTCTAAGCAGGCACAATACTACTCGTACGTGTTGTCATTTTATATTAATTCGTAGTTAAAGTTCCTACATGAATTTTGTCAAATATTCTCAAAAAAGAAACTTAGGGGGGTTTAAGTTCTTGCAAGTTATATGTCTCTTCCACGTAGAAAAATTTGATATAAATGCTACCTAGCACCAATTCAAAGAGGAGCTTAAACAACACAATTTTTTAATGGGTTTAATAAAACAACAAAATCTAGAAACATGTTGCAAACATTACCCATCTAAATATTTAATCCAAAACTAGTATGATGTCCAAATTCTATTAGACATGGGAAATATTATTTTTTTAGATCTAAAAACAGTTATTATGCAAATCAATGTATAATAAGACTTTTTTGCTCATTTTAATTCATGTTACTATCTTTTTTAATTATGTACAATACTTTATACTCTGTATAGTTAAGTTATTTATTTTTGTCTATTAATAATTTTATTTTTATTGTAATTATTTATTAATAAATAATATAAATAAAATAATAGTGTGCCATGTATGTTGAGACCAAAAGATCAAAAGCTATTTCGTTTTGAAACTGGTCTATAATTAATATAATTAATTGAATTGGCCGTTACTATGTCATAATTTATTATATTAAAGAAATAAAACAAATTACAATGTTTTTCAAAATTTATTCTTTCGAATTCATTACTAGTTTCGGCCCCATTAGAGCTTTCTACCGGTGTTACAAGTTATCCGAGTTAAGAAAAAAAAAATAACAATGCTATTTATATTAACGATTTACAAAGGTGATTAACAAAACTAATGATAATATACAAAACAAGTTAGGCCCTAATGACCTTAGGATTAAAATATATGAAAACTTAATTAGGATGCAAGAAACTGGGAGTTACGCTAATGACGAAATGATTAACCTAGCATTAATAGAAAACAATTTTAGACATAAATAAAACAAATTTAAAATAAAAAATAAAAATAAAAATTTTTTAATATTCAAATATATTAAGTCTATTTGCTTGTTTAGGGACGCTATTCATTGGCTAATGTTTAAAAAATTTAAAGGATTCCAATTAATTTCATTTAAGTTTATCTTATACAGCATGGTTCACCTAAAAAGGATCAGACGTTTTTTAGTGTTTAGTGTCCAAGTATGGACGTCTTATTAAATATAATTTAGTTAATTATAATCACGGCAATAGAGCATGTCAACGCATAGATGCCAAATAACAAATATCATGACCATTGAGGTGCTGAGAAGAACATCTATTTGTGATCGTAATGTAATTAGTTATTCATGACTTTTATAATGGTTTATTTCAATTTATTTATCGAGGCGGCGGACATTATTCAGATTTTATTAATTAATTAAAAAAATGTAAATTTAAAATTCACTAAATTTGTATAATTAATAATATTTTGTGTAATTGATTTGGCTTTTCGTTTAAAATTAATAATTATTAAAATATCTTTTAATTATAAAGTTATACAGCTGATGATAAAAATTTCAGAATTAAATTTTATTACTAGGAAAAAAACACGATTTGATAATTGCAAATCTGCAATTTTCAAACTTTAATAGTCTATATTCCACTTTCTAAAATCCAAATCTCTAAGTTTAAGAATATAATATACGGAAGAACGCCTGATCCTTCTTAGGTAGACCACCCTGTATATTATAATAAAAAAAGGTTGAAATAAGAATACTGATGTAAATTAGACAAAAATGTATTACAAACTTAAATTAAAATGGATATTGTGTTTTGAATTCAATATATAGTTTTCTTTCCTTAAAAAACATTTTTTTAATCCTTGGTATTTTTACTATTTAAAAAGATTAAAAGCCCGATTTTGCTAAAATTGAATAATGCGACTTTTGTTTCTAATCAACAAAAATTATCTCAGTCTCCTGCAAAGATCAGATAGCAATATCATTCCAAATAAATATTTAACTAGTCCTACACAAATTCCAGAACTTGCCTATAACCTGGGTCGTTGAAATATTAGCTGATAATGCAGTTATTTTGCACATTACGATCTCATCATATTTACTTACTTCCATGCTCCATTAGACGCAATTTACTGAAATTAGAGAAAACATACTACAACTATCCTCTTCCTCCATTCATTATAATACTTATAAAATATAAACGACCACTATATAGAGACTTTAAATTAACTAATAACAAACTAGCAAAGCGTATTTAGTTTAATAACCCAAATAAACATATTAATAACCCTTATTCAACAATATAGAAACGATACGTACATAAATGTCTGCAACAAAATTAGTAACAAACGAAAAAACGTACTTTTAAGAAATAAAAAAAAACTATAAAAATATCCTATATAAAGGTATCCTATCCTATATAAAGATATCCTTCCAAGTTCACAGCATTATTAACCATGCCTCTGACATTCAACATACCTTAAAGAAGTAAGTGACAATCATGACTACTTACTATATGTCAAAAACTGTCCCCATCAAAATATAAATTGTCGTATTTTGGATATTTTTTTGTTTTATCCTTATTTTCTGAGATATCTAGGGTACATTTTTGAAGAAACACCCTGTATTAATATATATATATATATATACTTTTTCTCAACGCTAATAATCAAACTCAACAAAACATTTGTGTAGGCTAACGATGAGCACTTAGAGCAATAACTAAAATGCAAAATCCTAACAATTTACATCATTATTCCTCTAATAACTTATTTTATCAAAAAGCCAATAGATCTAATAGATGTTCGATTTCAAAAGCTTCAAACAAAATTTTGTAAGAATCCAAATAATGCATAAAAACATAGCAATCGCCTACAAATATAAATTTCGTCTCTGTCACTATACCAATTTTTTTCCTCAACAATACGACAATTACCAAAAAGACACTCATAGATGCCATCATTCTTAGTTAATATCATCATTGTGTTTTCTCATTGTTAACTTAAATGTAAACTATCACGGGCTGAAAGATTACGCTCAATGGCTGTTTTACAATTGTACTTTCCCCGTCTATCATGTAATATTGTAAACTTATTTGTATATTTTATAAAATAAACACATACGTTTCCATATTAAGTTAGTCAATGAGTTAGTTCTAGGATCTGTGTTTTCTACAACATTTTCTTTGATTTACTGCCTGTATAAAGATAAAACAAAAAAGATATGCTCTTTTGTAATATGGGAAAGTATCGCCAATAAATGCCTTTTATAAAATTCTTTACAATTGAAACATTTGCATTCAATATTGTATGAATTAATTTAATATTAACAAATATATTTGCTGGATATATGAACACATTTTATTTATTTCTTTTTATGTCCTTCCATATAAAGTTAAATTAAATTTATTACCTAAACATATTTTTTATTATGTAGTAATACAATTCTTTAATTAAATTATCTTTAATTCAATTAATTATAATTCTTTACATTTGTGTTTTAAAATTTAAGGCTAACCTTAACAATACAAAATAAAATTTCAAGATTAGAAATAACTAATGTAATTTAATCATAATTAATTTAATATCAGCGTCGTTGCAGTTTTTTGTTAGCCTAAGTATTTATAAGACGTTATATAAGTTATGTAATAACAATTATATCCAGATGCGCAATTCCTAGATCCATTATTTTTATACTTTTTGAATACTGCACTAGGGGAATTTGAAGTTTAATGTCGCCCAAAGAATAGTTCTAAGTTTTATTATAGATTGCAGTAAGTGCAATTTACGCTTCTTTACTTAATGGATGGCAACATTTTTTATGCTGACAAGTGCGTCACAAACTGGTTATCGTTCACAATCAATATGTATTATTCAGCATTGTTATAATATGCGTCTAGGATTATCTGGCTTTCAAACCCATTTAAAAGTGACTTAATCTAAGTGGACAAACCGCATTATTTTTATTTGCCTAGTTCTCAACAATATAATTATTTCTTAGATTAACCATTTTAATAATTTATTGCAAACATATTAATTTGTGTATAAATGATTTTAAAAAAGGACAACATTTCACTTCTAATATTTTAAGTCTAAATAACTATTTATTAATAATAAAAATATAAATACTGGATATTTCAAACACGAGACATTTCCAAAAAATATTTTGTATTTATGTTTTGTTAATTCCCTAAAAAATAAAAAATCTCCAGATGCCAATAATTTTTATATTAAATTAAACAATTTTTCTTTCTTAAAATCTAAATCATTTAATTCTATTATTACAAAAGAAAAAAATGAGAATAATTAAAATTTTCTAGATTCTTTATTAATTTATAATTTTTTTTAAGTTGAAATATTTGAATTTTTTTTTAAATATTATAAAAACGAAACTTTTTTACTAAAAAAATTTGAAGTACATTTTTTTAAATAGCTAATAGGAGTCCACCACTCCTACGCACCGTTTATTTCTCCAAAAATAATTTATATATCCTATTATTTTCATTATTAGCAAAAAAAAATCAGTATTTATAAAAAACAAAAAAATCTAAAGTTGATTATATTTACCCGCGTGAAGTTGGCACCACCATGTTGGAATTTTGAAACAAAAACTATTGCATAATTTTGCCCGATTATGCCTACTTTTGCTTATTAGTCATTTTGTTTTGCCCAAATCTAATTAACCCATAAATTAATAGTCAATTTTTTAAGGGTAGCAAACCCATAACCAAAATTTGAAAAATTAACAGGTGTCATTATTTTGCCCTGTTTTGCGCAACCAAAAAAAGTTTTGCTTAAGCATTCAAGAATCACAAAATGGCAACTATAATTTCAAGCAAAAACAAAATTAAAAAAAAAAAGGAATTTCAAATAAATTAGCACTTCTAAATACTTCTCTTTTTGCCCAGTTTTTCCCAAACAAAATATATACTTTATTCCGAAATCAAAATCGGTTTGGAGGCTTCAAAAATGACTTTGAAATTAAGTTATACACTAAAGATTTATAACAGGTATCGTGGCAAACTTTAGACACATAAACGAACATTGTCAACCCTTCTGGTGGCAAGTTTTCAATTTTAGGCTTCTAAATTGACTTTGAAATTAAATTCCACGTTAAATATTTATAACGGGTATTGTAGACTTAGACAAAACTATAAACACATAAAAAAATATTGTAAACCGTTCTGGTGGTCATTTTAAAGGTCCCGCAGTTTTGCCCAAGATTTTTAATTTTAGGCTTCAAAATTGACTTTGAAATTGAGTTCTACGTTAAAAATTTATAACGGGTATTGTGGACTAGGAAAGAACTTTAGATACATAAATTAACATTGTCAACCCTTTTGGTGGTTTCAAGCGTCCAGAGGTTTTGCCCAAGATTAGTTTTCAATTTTAGGCTGCAAAATTGACTTTGAAATTAAGTTAAATATTTATAACGGGTATATTAGACGTGGGCAAAAAATGGACTTATTGCCAAAGTGTGGCTAGAAGAAAACATGCCCAAAGACTGGAGGAAAGGCCTAATATACCCGATCTACAAAAAAGGCAACAAGAAAGACTGTGCGAACTACAGGGGTAT
>JARJEC010023837.1:0-12824 GCA_030264575.1 Tachinus sp. AB-2021
CTTGTTATGTACAGTACATATTATATTTTATGGCACAATTTCAAAAATTTATGTCTAATAGTCGAGCTGTAAATTTGCGAGAGAGTAGAATCGAATGTCTGCGTATCGCGTGCACGTTTGCGGAACTTCGGCAAAAATGAAATCGACAAATTTTCGAGTTTTTATCGTTTTGTCCGACACTAATTTTGCCGCTTTCGCGATAAAATGTTCGCCAATAACGAGCGAAATTGTTTTGCTTAATAATAATCATAATTATTTATTTATTTGTTTGTTTATTTATTTATTCATTTATTCATTTATTTATTAATTTATCTATTTATTTATTCATTTATTTATTCATTTATTCATTTATTTATTTATTTTTTTAAGTTTTTGTTTGCTTATTTGTTTATTCATTTATTCATTTATTTATTTATTGATTTCTTTATTTTATTCTTTATATGTTCATTCATTTATTTGTTCATTCATTCATTTATTCATTTATTTATTTATTTATTTATTTATTTGTAAATCGACAGACACTAGGTCCAGTAACAGAGCACATAATACATAATAATAATATTTCTTAATTAAATGATAGCAATAATACAAATTGAATATACAGTTATAGTAATACAAATTAATAATTATATTACAAATTTCCAATTATTAAATAAATGAAATTGTGCAAATTATAAATATCGGTACATCTTAAATTTGTATAGAGATTTATTTACATAATATATTTAATTATGATTGAGAAAGACTAAAAATATCAAATATTTTTTTTTATAAATGATAAGTATGATCAAGAACTTTTTTATTTTATGTTTTGAAGAGTTTAATATTTTTTCAATGCCAAATTTATTTTTAATATTAATTGTTTTACTTTTATACGTAAATTTTTACATTTTTTTTCTTTATTTTTTTATTGATTTTGTTTAAATTTTTGTGAAGAAAATGCTATTTAAAAATTGCATAAATTATCATATTAATATAAAGTTTTGTCGGCTATTTAACATTCACCGGCAGATGCCTGCAAAAATTGAAGTGATGCAATGTTATAACGTATAAAGTGATCTTACGCCTATATCGAATTATATTATAATAAATCATAGCTTATATGGTTTTTGTATACCCGTATTTTAAACTAGGTAAAACTCATTTTTAGCGAGAAGATTTATGTCATTTTCAACATATTACTCATTTGGAATCAAATTTAATTTTACTAAACCAATATATTAATCCCCTGTAGTAATTGTTATAATCACTACTGTAAGCTGTTTTTGCAAAAAAAAATTGTTTTATTGTTAGAAGGAGATGCCTGCGTTAGGATGCACCTACCTCTTACTTTGTCGCAGTGTGTTGTCACTGAAAAACTAATATTGATTAAATGACTTAATATTATTTTAAGTTATAAGTTACTTCGACGGGGCCACTTTAAGAACCGTGTCAATGTATTTTATAATTATATTATAAGTCTTTTTTGTTTCAATAGTTTTAAATATAACAAAATATTGTTTAATGGCTATGATATGATACATTATTAAATTTTTAAATTCAACCACAGCAAGCAAATATTGTTACATATTTAGAAATATTTGAATTTTTTCAAATACGTCAAAAAAGTGACAAACTTGCTGCACAATTCATTGGAAACTAGAAAGAGAATTAGGAATTATTCTAGATAAAATTAAACTCGATAGAATAGAAAAAAATAAATATAAAAAAAATATATTTATATATAAGTTTTATATATCTATAATTTATTTTTGTCATTTCATAAATGACAATAAATGACAACTGTCGTCGATGCCTCTTACAAAGAGGATTTTCGAAAAAAAAAGCGGTTTGCTACATAACAATACTTACTATGGCCGGTACGTATGAGCTACATATTTAGAATGATTCTGATGATTTTGAACCCATAGCCGCAACAAAAATGATCTACAACTATTAATTTATCATGTTCTGAAAAAATATTTTTATCATCAAAAACTGTTTCCAATATTTCAAGAACTAAACAATGTAGAAAAGATAATCAACAATATAATTGGTAAATCAACATATTTTTTAATCGTACTTGGTCTTATTATAGATTTTTCTAAAAGTACGCAAATAACAACCATCACCATGACTTTGTGATAACAAAGAAGACATAAATAATTTAGTTAGATTATCTACTAATATTATATTAAAACAGTTTTTTGCAAATGGATTTTTATTTTTCAAAAGATGAAGACCGGGAAAATATAATTACTGACACTTCTCTCAGTAATTGTATGTTATGAAAAATAAAACATAATTTATATCTAGCTAATAATGAAAGTTAGATAAATCTTTTAAATATACAAAATTGAGACTATTATTCAACATACTCAACAGTTTTTACACAATTTAACAATTGACAAGCAAATGGTTCCTTATTTTTGGGACATATCTATAATATGTGTTTTCAGATATCATTAAAATTTATTTCTCAAAAAAGGTATCTTGTTCCTAAAACATAAACATTTTGTAAAAATACCAGCAAATAATAAAAAATATAAAGAAAGAAAATTACACACATAAAAATTTGAACTTTATATATTTTATAATTAAGCCCTAAAAACTTAAAATTAACATTAAAAAACAAAAAATTATTTTCTTCAAAAATTACAGAAATAAATAAAAATTTTATGGCGTTGCGATTGTGAAATAAAACAAAACTAATACATAACAAAAAAATATTATTCAAAAATTGTGTAAATTTAGAAATATCATATTTTTCAATTTTTGACACTTGACACTTGACACAAAAACGCAATTTTTGTATTAAGTTTGGATCATTTGGTACATTTCAAAGAAACTGAATAAATTTTGACACGTTTGACAAATTTCTGAGAAATTCATAATAGAAAACACTTTTTGGCGATTATTATATAAGTTGATCTTGCTGGACTCGGCCTTGGTGCCGGGATAGTACCAATTACTCATTTTTTTTATTTGTCCCAACTCGCGACAGCAACACCTTTGACCCTATATATACGGAATTTAAATAATACATAAATCTTTATGAAATATCTATGGGCGCACTATACACTTACACACAAATATCATAATTAATATTGTTTGTCATTATACAGGATAATACACATAAAAACGTTCATAGTTGCGCCATGAAGTTTTCTGGCCAAAGACTCCAATCACGTGCTTTGGTATTCAATAAAGGGAGGGCGAAATTATTTTATTATTTAATTTCTCTAAATTATTTTTTTTTGTAATTTTTATAGGTTTTAAATATTTTTATTTGATTCACATCCCCTTGATGCAAAAACAAAAAAGCTATTTTTTGTTGTCATGGTGATAAAAATTTTGTTAGCAAATTATCAAATTAATTCAAAATGACAAAGGAAAAATACATCGTTGTATTTAAAAATTGCAAGATGGCGCCGTTTCCGGAATAAATTGCATTTTTATGTATTTACATTTTAATAAATTTTATTTCATTAGTTTCTAACTGACAAAATAAGATGTTAAGCCTTTCCTGCGGCTTGTGTCATCCTGTACATATAAATTTAAAACAGTTGTACTTCTTATTAATTAAGGATGTTTTCCAGAAAAACTAAATTAATCAATAATAAAACCTATCTATAAAAGTGGAGGCGGCAAAATATATAAAAATTACCTCAGATGGTGAAAATATACCTGGGACTTTTAGTCCTGTCCAAGGCAATTGACCTAAAATGTCATGAATATTTTCTGGCAAAACTATAAATATAGAATACGAGGCAATGCGTACAATATGATAAAATCTTACTTAACCAAAAGCAAACATAAAATTGTTATAGAAAGTAAAAGGTTTAAGTACATAGAAATTACTAATGGTGTGCCCCTGGGCAGTATTAGGGGACCGCTTCTTTTCATTATCTTCTTCAATGAAGAAGATTGAACATTATGATTTAATTAATATTATCAAAGAATGGTTAATATGGTTAACTATGCTGATGATACAAATATTTTGATATGCGCAAAAACTTTAGCTGATTTATATGTAAAAACAATTGAAGTATAATTAAAACCAAAAGAATGACTTATTCAAAATAAATTGTTTTTGAATGCTAAACGAAATTAATTATATTTAGAAGTAACAGAAACGCTACAATTATTCCAGAACTATTGTTATTCACAGAGGAAACGTATCAAGTTAGCACAGGCTGCAAAATGCTTGGTCTTCTTATAGATCAGTATTTAAATTAGAAAGCCCATATTGATGACTTGAATAAGAAACTATATAAAGTAGTATACACGATGCGGTCCATAAAACCTCATATCAATGAGAGTACTTTAAATATATTGCATTTCAGTATCTTCTACTGTTTAATAAAATATGCCATTATCTTCTAGGGTTACTCGGTTGATTTATTTTGTATACTTAAAAGTTTAAAAAAATATTTTTTTGATTATACATAATATGAAATATAGAGAAAATGTATTTAAACGTCACAGTTTACTAGCTGTACCAAGAATATTCATAAATAAATTTCTAATTTTTATTTTCAAAAATAATTTTTTTTGACACTGAGGAATTAAACCATGATTGTAATACAAGGTTCAAAGAATTTACGTATGTGTGTTCTAAATTTGTATTCAACAAAGAAATTAGCTATGTATACATGTATCAGCTTTTTCAACACTCTTAAAGAACATATTAGAAAATTTTTAATATCAATTCTTTCAAAATAATTGAGTTTAATATAAAATAAATATTTCGATTTTTTTAGAACATTCTGATTCCATTCTTAAATTTATTGTGTTTTTTGACTTTTTCACATTTATATTATGTTGTAATTATTGTAATGAGAGCCTAAAAATATTAATTAAAATTAAAATAACAATTTATTATTTATTTGGTTTTCAAGTACATGTTTTGTACAGTTGTTTCGGTTCATAGAAATATATATAGCAATTAGGAACCGCCACTTAAAGTCAATTTTCTGATTAAACCTTCAATTTCCTTGTTTACTCAAATAAGGTAAAAAGTTCTTTGCCCCTATTCCACGCTGTGTTACAACACGCATGGGAAATGCGAGGCACTCAGAAGATGCTACATCACAGCAGTTGGCATATTGAATAAACCTTATATATGTATATATAAATTTTATTGGTATTATTAAAATTTATTTCTATTATATGTATAATTAAGACGAAGCAAATAATTTTAGTATAATTATATAGTATTTGTAAAAAAATTAATTCAACGCACATTTTCAAATTGCAATTTGGTATAAATCGTTAACCTACTTCAACTTTTATATTCTCTAGATTTTAAAAAGTATAAAAAACCTCAATAACGTTCGCACATTTACCTTCGTCGTTACGTTACACGAGTGCATTGAGCTATCAGAGCTATTAACAAGAAAATTTACACAGAGTAATGTAAACTCACTTGTTATTAAGGTTGTTTGTAAATGGCCATTCAATTTGATACTTGATTAGATATAGTTTGAAGACTATGAGATATAATACGTAATCAGAAAATACATATTTAATATTAATAATAAACAAAAAATGTATGATCAATAATGCAAATGATATTATATTTCAGCCAACAAAATTTCGTGTGAATTAAGCTCATTACATTCTACGTCTAAAGAACGTCTGATGTATTAATCTCGGTTTAGTATATTTTTATTATTCTAAAGGGTTAGTGACCGGAGATGCATGTGCCAACAAATTATATGTTACAACATAATTTTATCCAGTAAACTCTGACTGAATATTCAACTAAAATCAAACTTATTATTATTAATTATATAGTTTTAGCGTATAATTGTATACCGACAGTGCATTATGCTATACTACTAATAATAATTAATAATCATTACTGTATGTGAGCTCTATACTTTGTTTCTATAATGAACCAAATTACAATTAAAATTTCGCGTGTTTTCTATGAAAAAATTATGCTTAATGGAACTTATTTAGTTCCTTTAATTTGAAAGTCTAGTAGTAGACACTGTTCAATTACGCGATATGAATATTAAAATATTTAAGATTGATGATCGTGTTTAATAAACGAAAACTTGTCTGAACTATATACATAAGATATTAATTGAGCATTGTCATATAGAAGCTGTAACATTAAATGAAATCTAGTAAATCTAGAAATATTCAAATGCATTTGTCTCATAGGGAATAAAGAAGTTTTTGGAGTAATTGTTAAATCAAAATGTAGAAGATTTATCACATAAATTTATTTTTAATATTAATACTATAATAATCGTTTCTAGTCTTTTACTCTTTACAAATTCATGTCCTTGGATTTATATGAAATTACATATATTGATTAATTAGTATGCCTTATAGTTTACAATTAAAATTTACATAAGATAAGTTTTTATGAACAAGAGACAAAAAAATATTTATGAGATTCTGAATTATCCACTTTAATTTTTAATCTTATTCTTAAAACATTCGTATATACACTTAAGTGTGAAACTGTTACAAAGTAATATATCTGTTTATTAAATAATACATTAAAGTATTTAAAAGTATTATTACACATAGTGGAATATCTGATATTAGAAATATTATCTGTTTTTGGAAAATTAGAAAGATTATATGGTAGTTCAGGGACGCTGAAACAGTTAATCTCGATCAACTGGTAGATCGCAAGAGAGAAGTTGAACACAAAAGATTTATAAGTCGAACGCCTAAAGGGTCAATTACATACAGATTTGTGTGACATATTTGTTGTCGCGCGGTCTACAATTGAAGAGTGCAGTTTCAAAAGGTATAATCTACAAAATAATATTATTTTTGGATACTACAAAAAACTCGCACTTGCATCTAAAGTAATTGTTAAAACTGACTTCCGTGCGCTTTCACTCAATAATATTAAAATGTGGAGATTGTGCCTTTTGAAACTACACCCCTCAATTGTAGACAAATGTATTAATTTCGCTCCGAGTATTTTACTACTGGAAATGATGTAATAAGCTTCTTTCTTGGAATTGGTTTCTCTGCATGCGGTTATTAACAATGATAATAATACATACATAAATTCTTTATATACAAAATCACAACACACTTCAAGAAAGTGAGAATTTAATTAAATACGTCCTTCCCCCCGCTGTTTCTCATCATATATATATATATATATATATATATATATATATATATATATAAATTTTACATAGTTTACGAAAATGCAACCAGATTCACACAAAATTTCCATAATTTTAAAAATCCACAATATTTATCATTATAATTAATCATTGAACATAAAGTTTCTTATTGTTTTTAACTATTTATCAATTTGTAAATTTAATACAATTATATTTAAATAATGGAATTGATTT
This sequence comes from Tachinus sp. AB-2021, assembly GCA_030264575.1. NCBI lineage: Eukaryota > Metazoa > Arthropoda > Insecta > Coleoptera > Staphylinidae > Tachinus > Tachinus sp. AB-2021. The sequence continues at coordinate 7,323 of JARJEC010023837.1, forward strand.
TGAGGCCTATTTTGGTGAATAGATTTTACAGCACAAAATCTGTTTTGATATAAAACGTCCAAGAAATTGTAGACTGTAAGGTCTTTTCTTTGAAGATTTTTTTCATAACTATTATAGAAAAGCAACCCATAAAAACGCCGTACTACTTTTCCTTGGAAAATAATGAAAAAAAGTTTTATACATGAAAATGAAATAAAAATTCAATTAATAGCAATAACATTTTCAAAATTTTCTTGTGGAGTCAAATTTAATTTTGATTTTAAACTATGTTTATTATACTTAGTTACGTACATATAACACATTTTCATTAATAAACGTTTTATAAAAAAATATTAAAATTTTAAATGTTAACATTCACTCTAATATAAAAAAAAACAAGAAAAAAAACGTTATATGCTATTAAAAACTTCAATGACGTTATATATTTTTTTTTTCAAAATTATGATTTTATTCAAAATTTATCAATTTTTTATTATAACAATTAGTTCACGTATCTCTCATGCGTTTTTTGTGCATATTTATTGGATTGCACACATGTTCATCCCGTCAAAAAACAGCTAATTAACCTTTTCTCGGTGCAAAGGATATTTTTCATCAGAAATTCCAATTAGGGAAAATAAAAGTATCATATTTAAATGCGATCTATTGTGTTCTAGATTATAAGGGTTTATTTTTCCTTAATTAGAATAAGTAATAAAATTTGAAACATACACACAATAAATATTTATAAAGGAGTAAATTAAAAAACAATTATATTTATAAATATGTTGAATATGATGTATTATAAAATATTACAGCACATAATATCGCCGTTAGTCCCACTGAATACATACGTAGACCAGTCGTGTTTGAAGTGGAATATATAACAGTACAGTAAAAAAATGTATTTCAAGTAATTAAACATTTAAATTGAGATAATTCAACAGCTACTAAAAGGGTGCATTTGTTTTTTGTATTGTTCAAGTTATAATCGTTTAAAATTGAGTGGTCTACAATTGTTTTATTTAAACGATATAGCCCGGCGCCTTCACCAGCATATCATTAAGCAGTCAAAGTTATTTACCCTTTAGGTCTCACATTAAAAATATTTTACATATTTTCTGCAAAATTTGCAACAACATATTTGTGTCTTATCGATGATGAGTTTTCATTTTTATTAAAATTACATTTGATCTATTAAAAAACTGATATAATCGAAATTCATTTAATATAGACATCTACATAAAACAAAAAGTGAATATTTGCTGATTCAACAGTCGCGTTATAAGTTGTTTTTTTTTATAAAGATCCCGCTAGCAAAACTCTTGTAATCACTAGTGGAAATTATGTAAAATTCATAAACAAACATGTAAATATGCTTATTTGTATAATTTGTGGCTTTCTGTACACAAGCGACTGTATTATGTAGATTTAGTTAACATTATAAAACAAACAATATTATACTCGTACATTTATTCTTTATAAAATATTTTTTCCTATCTAATAAAGTATAAATTAAACTAAATGTTTAAATTTCCTCGCATAACATATAGTAATAACATAAATTTACCTTATAATAATTAAAAAAATTGTAAAATTAAAATAATTCTTCTTTCCAAATTAGTCTTTATTTATTTGAAATAATTTTAAAATTTGCATTTTTTTAATGCTATTTGATTGCTTGTAATAGTATCTCTTTTAAAACAAATTTTTGATCAATTTAAACATTTTGATATTTGTAAAGTTAATTATTTAATTAATATAAATTGTTGTTAAATGAACAGCATTAAATACTCCCTAAACAATTATAATGGAATTTAAAAATATCATTATATTAATTTTATATTAATAACATTATAACAATATCTACAATTATTATGAATACATGTACAGTAACGGTTTTATACTAGCAGGTGCTAATTAAGCTAATCATTTGACGTTTTGCCGTTTGGCTTGAAGATAGCAGTAACATCTTTTAGCAAATACTTGGATCAGGTTTTTTGTGCGTTTTTGGGGACATTTGACGATAATTGCATGGTTGACCTATTAATTATTTCTGCTACGTTTGAAACACCGAATAATTGCTGTTTTATGTTATCTCGGTTACAAATGCTACCTTCCGCCACAGCACTGCTTACTCGTGTATTCATGCATATAGAAATGATCAACGACTCAGTAATCTTCGAGTTTGTAACAACTTTACGCTATATTATTTACGAAGACCTACTATACGTTTGTCATGATCAGAATGCTACTAGTTTTTTGGAACACAAGCGTCTTTAGTAAACAAGTTTATACTGCTGTAGCACCAATATTATGTTATTTATAAGACTTCTGGTGGCCTAGTATGTTTAAGTCAATAAAAAGGTTGTTGAACACGTGCAATAATTGTCAGAGTGTTAAACAGTCAAAAAAACCCGTTCAGTGCAGCGGACAGGATAGCCTGCTCTTACGTATTGTAGATTTTTGCCTTTTACAAAATTAAGCCGGTTGTTCAGAATATATCCCAGTGAATGACTGACAGACTAGGCGCAATACATTCGGTTAATCACGTTTCTTGTAAATAATGTAACGTTTGCATCAGCGGAAATACATTTTAGTAAAAAATCTATTTTTTGTCTATTTTGAACTTCCTAAATTTTTAGCAAGTGGATGCACACATGTTACTTTATTTTGCACAACAGAAATTTCATAAACAGGCCTAACGTAGCTTATGACAAAGTGGAAATTAAACTACTTTGTATGAACTTGGTGATTTGGTGCTAATTTGAGCTAACTGCATCTTTAATGCTAGCTAAGGAAATGAAATAGTTCCATCACTTGTTAAAAGAGCCATATGTCATTAAGAAACGAAAATTTGCTAATACCTTCATATTGGCTATTCCTAATTTAGACTTTGAATGGGGTATCCTTTATGCTTCACACCTCAAACAATATCATATTCTACGTATTTTTTTAAGCAATAATAATTAAGGTTAAATCTAGCAGAAATATATAACTTGGCAAAGGGGCAGATTTGACACAAAGTTACGCCGGACTACTAGATATCTTGCCTTAATATACAATATTGGTTCCAGAAACAACACAATAACAAAATAAAAATCTAAAGTTAAATACGCCACGGATAATCTGAGTGTTTGCTAGTTCGACTATTTTGTCGTTTAAATAAATACTAGTCTGCATAAAGGTATCTTAAAGTAGGCAATACTGATTTCGTAGGATGTTTTAATGATTGTCCACGTCATAAGTTTGGCATATAATTTGTAAAAATATGATATTAAAATATTGAATTATAATTTTTTTAATGTTTAATAAAGAATATGTTGTATCTACAACCGATTAATAATCGACACCACTTGATTTACAGTAAATATCTAATAATACCAGGTATATTTTTTACCATTTGTAATAAAAATACAAAAAATATTAAATGTTAAATGAATTATGTTGTAAACTTATTTTTTTTTTTTAATTATGACAACATTCTTTCATAACTGGAGGATATAAAAAAGAAAATATACTTGCACATAACAACAAATAAACAATATATAATATAATTTAATTAATTAAAAAAAAATAAACAAGATATATGCATACGTTTGTTACTCATCCACTGAAAGTTTATTCTATTAAACGTTTTTGATTTTTTTTGCTAAACTAATTCCTATTGTGAAAATTTATATACTATAAAATCAACCGACAAACATATAAGTCCAAATAAATCAGAAATTTAATATAAAATAAATTAGTTTGTTGCAGTTTTAAACTATGTACTTTGTAGTTTATTAGTGACGCATACATATATAATACAACAAAATTATTCAAATAAATTTTAATTAAAATGGAAATTAAACGCTCGCATAAAGTTTTACAATTAATCTAAATTATAATTGGTAAATAGTTTATAATAAAAGCATTATTGTTATTTTATTTTATAATAAAATTAATATTTTTAAAAATATTACAATTTTATTTTATTTGTAACAATTTATATAAGATGTCTTGCTTTGCTTTTTACAAACATAATAAATCCTACTTCTTATTATGCGTTTATTTGATTATATAAATAAAAACTTTGTCGCTACTTCTAACAAAAGTTGCACTGTACTGTATGAAACGAACAGTCAGTTGTTTACACGGCACTTGCATAAAGTTGAGTAATAGTATCTGCTACTGAAAATGTAGTGGTTGATTTATATAATGCTGTAAAATGTTTTCCGTGACAATTTTAAACAATAGTGTGTGCATTGAAAATAATACTTAGACCGTATTTTTATTACTAATATATGAAAACATATGTTGCTACAAAAAAAAAGAAGATAGGTTCAAAGGTATTATGTATGAGGTTAGTTAAATATTATTGAGGAGTTATGATCCGAAACTATTTTAATTGAGCAGCATTCGGCAAATCTTCAAGAATTTATAATAGTTGTAAGGCATGTGCTAAAACAATTTCAAAAGTTACGCTTAGTCCATATCAAGATATTGTAATTCATAATGTCATGTTGTCAGTGATTCCTATGTCTCAAAAGTTTGTATTTCAAATATTATACAAGTTTAAAAACAAAACCAAAGTTGACGATACTTTTTGCAAATAAACAAAATGTTTTAAAACAATTTTATTTTATTTAAGTATATAACATAGTATTTCAAACTTTACCGAATGGGCAACTCAATGCCGTTTATTAGATAATACGTGCGGATCAACGATTTATGACAATTTTTTTTTGCCAGTCAAAAACTTGAAAAAGCGTAATTTCAATTTTAATATATCATATTTCCAATTGCAAAACAATTCCAAATCCTTTCATAACTCGATGCGATGCGATTTTGCTTTAGTATGGGCCAAAACTAAAAAGTATTTATATATTATTGATTGTAACCACAAAATTTTTTGTGGTTAAAAACATTGTAATTTATGTTTTATTTATTTATTTATTTCTCATAATGAAGTACCACATAGTAGAGGTCGAAACTACCCTTACGATTATATATATATATATATATATATATATATATATATATGCAGGATTTGAAATAAACTACTATGTAATCTATATATATATATATATATAAATTTAGAGTGATGTTGACATAGAGTAGATATATTTACATTTAAATAAAACTTAATAAATGAATTATATTTAAACAAAAAATCATTTATATGTCATGCAATTTTGCTTTTCATGCTTATATAACTATTGTAGGGCACTACTAATCTTCCTAAGGAACCATGCAAGCGTAGCAAATTCCACCTGCGGTGTTTATCAACACTGCTTGTAAATAATAATTTGTTGTGTAAGCAAGGCAACTTTATGTACACATTCATAGTTTATTTGCAAGACGATATAACCAAGAAATGTATCAGTCTAAGAATAAAACATATAACAAAATCAGTAAGTAATAGTACTGACCAATCGTTTATGTCGATTTAGCTAGTATATTGTCTTCTATCCGCATTGTTCTCTACATTTAATGTACTATTTTGACTGATATGATAATATATATATATATATATTATCA
>JARJEC010023843.1:0-18084 GCA_030264575.1 Tachinus sp. AB-2021
ATGTGTGAACGCACTCCCAAGCCAGCAAAATCACGTCATATTCACGTCATTTTTTGTGATATTAGTTAATATAACGTCAGATGACCATTAAATGACGTCTAATATATGTTATTTTAGCCGTACAAATGACGTCTCATTTTGGACGTCATAATGACGTGTCCTTTTTAAGTCATATTTCCGACGTCTTGTCGACATAAGTTTTATTTCAACTACAACATGCGACGCGCCCTCTATTAGCCTCTGCCGTTACTATCTTATGCCCACGCTACCACACAATCATGATCTGCACGGTTTACAAATCTAAGCTCACTCATTGGGTATGGCGTTGAGTTTAAAGATGATGATAATAGCAATAGCAATTGCAATTGTAATCAGTAGTTAGCCAAAAAAATTAAGTAACGTAAAATTGACGTAACTTAATTACGTGAAACAGACGTCAGTTATTCACGTAAAATAAACGTGCTGGTTCATCTTTTCAATAAATTTATATCAATAATTGAATGGTTAGTGGGGCTGGCGATGGGATAATCGGTTTTTTCTTATTAAAAATTACAATTATTTTAGCGTACGTTTCGGAGTTCTGCCTTTTTATCTCATTGCTGGCAGGCAGAAGAACTCCGAAACGTTAAAATAAATGTAATTTTATAAACAAACAACCTATTGTCCTATTTGCGGCCCACTAAACATTCCAATATCTAAAAGGACGTTACATCTAATACTCTTATCAAAAGTTTTAAGGTTTATTATTAATCAACATTTGTTATACACACTTCATTAGATGACGTATATTGTAAGTTATTTTGCTGCTGTTGCATAATGATATATATTCAGGCCGACATCTTTTTCTTTTAAATAATTTCGCTTAAGAACTTTTCACTGAGTACCCGAAGTTAATTAAACTTATTTTATTTTTTTGACTGACTACTGATAACTATAGCAATATTGCTATTATCACCATCTTCAAACTAAACGCCATACCCAATAAGTGAGGTTAGGTTAGGTTAGGCATTCGTAATACCTGTAGATCGTGATTGTGTGGTGGCGGATGCATAAGATTGTAACGGCAGATGCTAATAGAGGGCGCGTCGCATATGGCAGTTCGACGTGAATCGTACGTCAACATGACGTCTCAAAAATGACACAAAAGATACCTCATTGTGACATTGAAAATGAAACGTCATTTATTTAACTAAAAATGACGTTTATTAGACGTCATCTATTGGTCATCTGACGTGACATTCACAAATATCACCAAAGAATGACGTGACTCTGTTGGCTGGGTAATGCCTGTCGGACACTATGCAATTAATTGTATCAAAAGTTGTACAGTTTATTGATATTCGGTATTTCACTGACTTCTATTTTTAATTCAGCCAATGGGATGCCGGATTTTCATAAACAGCACATTTTTTAATTTAATAAATTGCATAGTGTCGGACAATCATAACTGGCACAACCTCAATACGCGAATAAATAATGAAACTAGAAAGCCGATTGATAATAAATATGAAATTTGGTTATTTACCATACTTATTTATAGTTCCTTCAAAATAAGCTTTAACATTGACACAAACTAACAATACAGGCAGTACGTACACTCATTGTATATATTTAGTAATGTGGTTAATAATGTACATAAAAAATTACATTACTATTTATAATATATAAAATAAACGTATTTAAATTAACGTTTTTTAATGTAAATCTTATAACATAGATCAATTGCATATAATTTGCGTTTATATTACGTATTATTTACATAATATTTTTACTTAAATTTTGTAACATGAAACTGTGGTATTGAAACGTACATTTTATGTAATGTTTTTACTGGGAAATAACTATTACGGAACTAATATAGTTCGTATTTTCTGTGCGAACTTCGTGCTGATGAGGCTTGCATAAGTTCCAAGATAAAGACTTTCGCTCTAACGGGCCATTAGATGTTTCACATCAATAAAATGATGTAGGAGCGCGTCCAGTTTGATACATAGTATGTAAACAAAACACGCGTCCACAGAAGAGTAGTATTTATTGTAGGTTATCTATGGAGACTGGATTTAACAGCATATCAATCCCGCTCTTGTATTTTGACAATCGATGATGATGCTTATAGCTGTCTTGTTTGTTGCTTTATGATCTTCAATTATTATATTACGTTCGAACAAAAAATCGTGATTATATAGATTTAGATTATATTTTACGAAATAATTTTAATTTGCACTGGCAACACTGTTAGCTTCACATGATCACATCCATATTCGGTACATTCCAAGATTCGTATATAAAAAAATGCTCCCCCTTCACACGGGATACTAAACCGTTACTTTTAGTTGTTGGCGCCAATTTTTTTAGGTTAAATTTGCCGACTACGCATTCTTTTGAATGCACATCTTAAAGGAGCGTCGACCTTGGAAAAAAGCAACTCAAGTTTGTCTATCACTTGAGAAATTCCCTCCATTATCTGGTGGACTTGGCTTTATGGTAAATTAGCGTTTTGTCAATGTAAATCGAAACACTTACCAAAATTTACTTTAAAATACAAAATCCACGAGGTTAATTAAACAATCTAAAGGCTATAAAAATTAAATAATGCAAGACTTCAAAGCTTGTATTTCCATCAAATTTAGCATTTACAATTATTTAAAGAACTTGATATTTTTGCTGGACACAAACATTTTACAATTTTATCAAATACTTGCATTTTTACTGAAATGGTGGGATATCTCCAGCATAAACTAAAAATAATAAGAATTATCTTGAATTTTTTAAGTCTGCTATAATACTATTAAAATTGGAAGCTGTATCATAATGTCGATGATTCATAAATAACTTTGGTATTAAATGAAATTAAATTCAGCAGTACTTATTAATTTATATTGCTAGTCACATAAGAACCATTTGTTTGTACTACAGATTCTTATACAAATTTTATATAAATAAGATTACAATTACAAATAAATTTGAAAATTCTTTTTCAATATAAAAGATATTCGTTTCATAAACAAGACAAGCTCGTATATAATACTATGTCTAAAATAAACTTACATATAATATCATCAATAAAAATAATCGAGTAATCACACTAAAGATTGATTTAAATAAATTATCAGTCATTTAGTTCTAATTTTTAGTGCAAGTACTATACAAAAAAATAAAATAAGAGATTATAAGTTATTGACTGTCTTAACGCCTAGGTCCTCCAACTGGGGATCTGGACCGAAATCTTGAATTACTGTCAAACCTTCTGCCACCGCCGCCACCTCCTCCTCCTCCTCCTCCACCACCACCGCTGCCTCCGCGACCCCGACTGAAACTATCCCTACCGCCACGCCTGAAGCTATCACCACCATTTCTGTTATAATCCCTGCTGCCGTAACGATCTTCTCTGCTGTAATCATCGTACCTTCCACCACGACTGCTCCCTCTTCCTCCACGGCTGCCACCGCGGAAACCGCCACCACCTCCTCTATCGCTACCGTAGCTACGGAAACCACCTCCTCTTGATGATCCCCGTCTTCCTCCACGCCCTCCTCTGAATCCACCCCTGCGACCACTGCCGCGTGCAATTTCAACACGCAACTTTGATCCCAAGAAATCGGTGCCGTTTAAGTTGTCACAAGCTGTCTCAGCATCGCCGTGATTCGAAAATTCGATGAACGCAAAGCCTGGCGGGTTGAATGCAACCCATACAGAATTCAACTTGCCAAACTTCTCAAACTCGCCTTCCAAATCCTCCTTCTTGATCCCTTCGGTGAGCCCACCTACGTACACTCGTGTTCCCTTGTCGTCGTCTCTCTCACCCATTGTAGCTTATTTCTGTGGAACGTAGAATGATATGCAAGCGTAGGACATAGTCGAAAAATTAGACGTTTAGAGCGAATTCGTACTGTGTGTTTAGCGATTAGGATACAAATAAAATGTAATTACGTAGGACGTGCAAAATGAAATCCAATCGGTCATTGCGACCAACTCAAATGGATACATTTGTAATAAATAGGATACTTAACTAAATTACGAAGTTAATTTGGGTAATGTTGCAATACGTAGATATAACGACGCGTAGGTAGTAGTTTTGTAAAATAAATAAAATGCAAGGCAGGAGCTTAGGGCGTTAATTTTACAAACTGACGAGATTCGCAGCCAAAACGGTGAATATATATACTTAAATATAATATATAACTAATAACTCGAAGATTTCGAAGCTCTCAGTTTTATTTTACAAGTAGTTACCCAAATTCGTAGCGAAGATCGAAGACGTAGAATTGATTAGTGAACGACGCCAACTTGTGTTTGCAAAATGGTGGGTTCGCCCCGTTCATCAATACACATACCGGAAGCGGTTCACCCGCGCCTGCGCCTTTCAGCGCGTCTGCTGCGCACTAAACTAAATTCTATTGTCGGATCAAGGCTAGCGCATGATATGTAAACAGCACGTCACTTGTTTTTATTTTGGTTAGCATCCAAACCGTATAAAACCCAAAATATATAAATATCAAACGCCAAACAACGGGTTAACCGTTAATCAATATCATCAACTGCTACATGTTTATTGCTCTCATTGAAATCGTCTTGTTATAAATTTAGAATATGTCACAAAAACTTTAATTCATGTTTGTACTAAAATATATTGATTTTATATCCACTTTCAAATAATTTAATCTATAAACAACACATGGTCTCTCTGTTTATATAACAAGTATAGATATATTATAAGAGGATAGAAAATGTACATTTTATTTATTCATTTATGAATGAAATTTACCGGCGTTTTCTGTTTATTGATTTGAATAGTATACATCAACAATGTTTTTTGACCTAGTTATATCAATTAGAGATTATAATAAAATACAAATATTTGTTTTGTTGAATTAAGTGTATGTGTATTAGATGGCCTATTTTATTTTTCGGTTCAAATATTAATTTAAATTTACGTTCGAAACAGAGTTGCCAGGTCTACCACAATTGTCGCAATTCGGGTCAATTTCTTTTTCATAATTTTTTTGAAAGCTTTTTGACCAAAAGTTGTAAGCAAATGATTTTTTTATTCCTGTCAAACGTTCACCGTTATAATATCGATGGTTTCATAGAGCTTGTATCATTGCATGGTACACTTGAATAAAGACATTTTATCTTTATTATTCACGTAACCATAAATAGCTATAATCATACTTTCTGCGTAGCTTGCAATGTATGGATAAAAGTCCAATTATAAGGTGATTGTTGATCAACATTGGCAACATTTTTATATTTATTATTATTTTATTTTTATACAACGATATTACTACTAATATTATTAAATATTTATTTAGAAAAACACAATTGAATATTCTATTAATATTGCATTAAATTCATTATTTCAACCTTGGACAAACGCAATAACGTTTGATTGTATGTGTTTAAAAACATACATCATACCACCAGTAAAAATATTCCAGCCGGTCATAGAAAGAAAATACACAATGTTTAAGCTAATAATTGTATTTATTTTTTATATACATATACTTTGATTGTCGATGCTGCCTATTTCAATGAAAATACAGTCAAAAGAAGTAAGAGATTTGCTTAATATTTGTATTGTATTATTATAATTTAATTATTTATTTTAATTATATTTGCCTTTTCTTCTATATTTATTTGTTAGTTGTTAATTTTAAAGCCCCCCCTCCCTATAATTATAAATTTTGTTAATATATGTTCATGTTGTTTACTGGTTGCGATAAACCGGTAAAATGATTGCGAAGATGTTAAATAAAAATTTAAAACCGGCCCAACGAAATAACAAGTAGTGACGTGCAAACACAAAGTTAAGTGGTTTCCATAGAGTTTTAATAATTGGCATTTACAAGTGAGATTTATAATAGTTATTTATAAACTAAGTGCGAGAAATTAATTTTCCTGTGTGAATGCAAAATTTGCATATACGCAGGAATTTCCACACAAGATGTTTGTACAATAATTTTTGAAACGAGCAAAAACTGTAACTTAAGATTTAAATATGCCAGAAATATTAATAATGTTACTGACGCCATCTTATTCAATTTACTCAAAAATTTATATTGCTAACCAAAATGATTATGTGATTTTGCCCGTTTTTCCTGGTTTAGTAAACCGCATATGTAGACCGCAAAATCCCAATTTTTGGTTATCACCTCAGTGTGCCAAATGTCTCTATCGAGGCGGCAAGTTCAGAATAGTAGATGCTGTAACAAGATTACAATGAGTATTGGATACAAGTGGAAAGTTCTGAACGCGAGCGTTAACGAACGCGAGGAACCACATCATAGATCAAATTTTAAAACTAGTTTTAAAGCAATATACATCTAGCATAGTTTTGAAACTTATTGCAATCTATGTATTTTATTGAGCATAATCATGGAATATTTATTCTATCACTTGCTATAGAATAAAAATACCTGTAAAGCACATAAGAACTATGTGTTTCAGTATAAATATTCTTTCACAAGAGTGAGAATTTCTACTTTATATTATATTGTTTATTTTCTTGCCTTTTGACATTGAAAAATTACAACCTATGGTATATAACATTAATATAATATACAAAAATAAAATTAAAATAATTGTTTTACAAAATAACGCAACATGTTATGTTAATTTACATTTGTTTAGTTTGTTTTTTCATTTTCAAAACTGCCTCGTTCAACACTTTTTATCCATTACCTCCTCTCATCTCACTGCATTCTAACAACATATGTTCAATAGTTTCATTAACACTTCCACACATCCTGGATACTTTTTTGACGTTATCCAACCGAAATTTTGACACATTTTTCTTATTTACACACCTAAATCTTGTTATAATCTTTTTGTCATCTTTACTAAATCTATCATTTTTTAAGAACAATGGTAAGTCTCTTTCTATTATATTTGTGTATTTCTCATTGTACCAAGACTCATTCCAACATGTTTTTCTTTCTTGCCTTTGTATATCCCTATCTTTTTTTAATTTTTATGCTTTTAAAATTTCTTTCACTAATTTTTATTTTTTATTATTAAAACGATTTCAAAATTATTACTTTCAATAACGGTCGTGGAGAACAGTATATTGCGTATCTAGAATAAAAAATGAAACATTTCTGGATGACTCTGAAATTTATTGGATGAGGAGCCAGCCGAGTCCAACAATAACAGTTATCCGAGAATGTATTTTTCATACGTGACACACGTATCATTTTTTGTCGAGTGCGTTATACAGTTACAAAATTCAACATTAAAAACAAATCACGATTGTGTTATATAAATTTGATGTTGACAACTGTAACTTTTGTTGTTTCTGTAAAACACATTTATTGAATGTGACAAATTATTATTATTAATAATTCTCGTACTGGCCGGAAAAGTCTTTTCCATACTACTAACTTCATCCTTGTCTTGCAACCAATTGATGTACTAAAATTGCCCATTTTGGTTTAGTGATGTTAGAACAGAAACCCGTCACTTTGACGAGCCTTTGAAAAAGAAACCCACAAACACTGTTACGTTTTATTTATATTTTGAAACGTAAACTATGAAATATTGAACGTTACCTGAAACGTAGTTTGTTACTTTTCATTTAAGTAAAATGTCTGCCAATAAAACATACTATATAAAAATTGAAGTAAATATAGTACATTATATTTTCGTATTTAAATTTGCGTAAAATGAATGTAAATTTTACGACAATTTTGTGCAAAATTTGCATTAAAAAACATGCAAAATTTACTTTAATTCTTTATACTTTATTTACGCAAATCTGTTGATTAATTGTTTACTTGTTTTAGAATATATTATTAACAAATTTAATAATAAATTTGGCGCAACATGACATAATTGATATTTGTTAAATTTAACAAATATCAGTTATGCCGTGTTGCTCATTATGAATTCAAACAGCTATTTATGTTTTATTAATATTATTTTAAATTTTGTTAATAGTACTTACCGTGCAACGTTCATTAATTAAGTAATTTAATGGGTTACGGGTGAAAATTAAAAGAGGTAATATGAAAATAAATTTATATTTTTAAACAACAAATTTTGATCACAAATCACAATCGACAATGTTTGTCATCAATACTGTGGAGATGCTACTTATAATAAAGAAATAAAAAATAATTATATACATAAATACTACCAATCATGTGACATTAACATTAACATAACGTGACATAAACATTAAACATGATTAAGTTTCTTCACATTGGATTTAATACCACAATGTGAGAGGTTATGTATCAATGTATATGAACGTATCTAACAAAAACTGTAAATGAATCAACCTCAATATGCAAATAAATAATGAAACGTCGATTGATAATAAATACTAAATTTGGTTACCATACAGTTCCGTCATTCATAGTTCGTTCAAAATTAGCTTTAACATTGACGTTAATTGACAGCACAGACATTACGTACCCTTATTGCATATATTTGGTAATATGTATAGAATATGGTTAATAGTTTACGTTTTATTTTTGCAACATATGATACATTATTTAAACGCTGCAGAATTTACGTTTTATTTACAATACTTAATAATAATAATATTTATCTGTTGGGAAATAAATATTTTTATTATTATTATTATTATTATTTATATGTAAAAGAAACGTATTAAAATTAACGTTTTTTAATGTAAATTTTTATAACGTAAACCAATTTACGTTTTATTTACATAATATATTAATATATTAGTAAATTTTGTAACATAAAATTGATGTATTGACCATAAGGATGGTATTGACCTATACTATGTGGTACTTCATTATTAGAAATAAATAAAACAAAAATTACTACGTTTTTATCAAGTCTTGATAATGACCTTCATAAAACTCGAATCGCCTATATTTTTATTTTTTTAATAAATTGAAATTTTTGTGGTTAAATACATAGTAATTTTTGTTTTATTTATTTCTGATGTATTGACGTAAATTTTATGTAATGTCTACTGGGAAGTATTTATCTGAACACTAAACATGCGTTAATTCAATTTTAACTAAAGTTTCAAAATTTCACCACGTTTCAGAATTGATCCATCTATTATGTTCATGTTGAAAAATAACGATTTTAGAAAACTAATTACTGGTAGCGCGCGAAGCATAAAATTAGTATTTTTACTATTCTACGATTGTATATTGCGTTTGTTGTATTTTTAATTTATGCTATTGCATAATTACCAACAACTAAAAGCAAACAAATTTGATTATGTATTGCTTTCTTTGTATTTTTATTTTTTGTTCAAAAATAACGATTTTAGAAAATTAATTATTGTAAGCGCGCAAAACATAAAATTAGATTTTTAACTATTTTCTGATTGTGTATTGTTTTTTTGTATTTTTATTTTTTGTTGTTGCATAATTAACAACAATTAAAAATAAACAAATTTAGGTTCTCTTTCGTTTAAAAACGATTTTAAAACATTGATTACTATTAGCGCGCGAAGCATAACATTCGATTGTGCATTGCAATTTTTGTGTGATTATTTTAGTTTTATCAACAACAAACAACAACAAGCAAACAAAATTAGGTTTTCTACAAACGATTTTAGAAAATTAATTACTAGTAATTACATTTTTTAATCAAACTAAATTGATCTGATATCTATACATTAAAATGAAGTTATGCTGACAATTAATATTATTAATTAATTTATCAAATTCGTTTTGTTTATGTTGATGTTGTTCCATCTCAATTACACTCATCAATTTTGCATCTTTTCTCTCTTTTGCGTTATAGTTTTAGTCAAGAACTGAAGCGAAAGAGTGACAAGATGTAAAAATCAGTTAGTGGAATTAAGATAGATTAAAATTATTTAATATTAATAAGGTGACAATGAAATAAAATCACCCCAAAGCATTTTTTTTACTTCAAAAATAAATGCAATATTGTCAACTATTGAATATTATGCTCAACAAGCTGGCAAATTTAATTCTTTCTTTAAGGACATTGCACTCCTACTAGTAGCAGAATCTTCCAAATCCGATGAGCTATATATAGATTTGCAATATTTCATTAAATAAATGATAAAAATAATTCATTTCAAACAGCTTTCCAACAAATTGAAATACTCTATACTGCCTATTTTTAAAAAAGAAAAGTCTTGAAAACTATAGGCCAATATGCTTGTTAAGTATATTTTCTAAAATATTGGAAACACTAATGTACAAGAAACTACGTTTTTTCAAAATAATATGTAATTTATTTAATAAATCACAAAATGGTATTACCAGTGGCAAAGAAACAAGCAATTTTAACTGCATCTGATTTAGTAAAATTAGTATGTGGATTACTTTTAGATTTATCTAGGACGTTTGACACGATTGACTACTCAATCTTGTTGTGTACAAAACTATACCACTGTGGTGTTCGTGTTATCTATATGGTACAGTTATTATAAAATTACAAAATTTATTCAATCAACATAATGAATTGATAAAATTATTAAATGCCATACGACAATTATAAAATTATTATCAGAGCAGAGGAACTAATTTAGTGTCAGCAAGGTGGGCCGGAGATACAGACTATCACACTAGTTAGTAGTTTATAAATGGTATGAGTATCTAGCCTTTGGGTATCAGTCTGTTACAATAAAAACGCAAAAACAAAATATACTTTCCAACTTCTTAGAAGTTATATGGAAATCCTACAAAATAGAGTAGTATACTATTTTATAATATTATTGATTAGTAAAAGATTTTGAAAGACGTTCAAAACACTGCAACATTCCCAAATCGTCAGCCAAAGCTTATAACAAACTTCATTGCTTAAACCAAAACTAAGATCAACACTTACAAACAAATTTCAATTTATTAATTAAAATTACTATACGAAAATAAAAATATTGACGAAAAATAATGGATATTAAACTATTAACAGTAATGGCTATAATAATAACAAAATCAATTCAAAACTCTTTACAAATTAATGTTTACTAATAAAACTTCATTTGTAGGTCAAACCTCAAATGAAATGTACAGAATGCTTTTAACAAAACTGGTGATCGTTATTTTAGCCACTGGTGTACGTGGTTTTACAAATTTGTATCCAGAAATTGCGGTAAGTTTGTAAAATAAAGCAGAAATACAATTAAAATTATTTTCAACAAAGTACACGTGTGCAGATGGAACACAAATAAATTGAAAGGTTTTCCGACGCGTTAGCGAGCTATGGCTCGCTCAAAACAAACCACAGAGGTAATCGCTATAAGTGTGTGGATTAAATTAGCTGTACATATACAGCTGTATATGTACAGCTGCCCACGTGTGAAGCATGAATTTTCCTAAATTTAATCCACACACTTATAGCGATTACATCTGTGGTTTGTTTTGATCATTTTAAATGTAAGTAGCACCGGATATTGCAAAGATTTGATTTTGAATGGCATATTTGTTGGAATTATTGGGATACGTAATAACAGTACATCTTCTTTTTTCAATTTTTCATTCAAAATAATATCTTCGATGATATTGTTTATAAAGTTGTAATAAATTGTTGTTTTGGAGAAGTATGATAGGCACGCAAAGTTTCAATATTAAAACGCGCGGAGGTTAGTTAGTTGCGATTTTGAGCAAGTCAACCTACAAAGATTATTATTGCCACATGAAATGGTATTCCAGGCTAACCTAAGTGAATTCAATTTCAAAATTGGTTGGATAATTCACAACTTCTTTCATCCATTCAACATCCGCGGATGAGTTTGTTGAAATCACCAGTCAATAAAATGAATACGCCACCGAAGAACTGTTCATTTCCTGTAAAATCTTTTAGTGTACGATGAAATGCATTTTTGTGCGCCATCGTACACTCGTCCCAAATAATGAGTTGAGATCGGAGTGCTTTACAAATTCCGGATCATATTAAACGACAATGCTAAATGTGCTGTTTGGTCACTATACAAAAGACTTGCCGCAATTCCAGATGCTGTAATAGCAAGTGCAATATTTTTTAATAAGTAAAAAGAGAAAAGTGTTGGTTGTTTGTGTCTGCGGGCGGATCGAGAATGTACAATCCGCCGCTGTGGCTTGCAACTTTACGTATAATTAGAACATGACAATTGAAAAGGAACTAAGCTCAAAATTGCAAAATTTTTAGTTAATGGCACCGTGATGGCACTCTACAAAACAAAGTCATTCAAACATCTCCATCATTTGCTTACAAAGTTGCAGCATTTCGGTAAAATTTGAACAATGCGGCAATTTAAACAAATAGTGTTATTTACATAATATTGCCGATTATTCAAATTGACAATTTAGAATTTCGTTCCTTTTCAGTTATGTTGTACACTATCCATTGTTTTGGAATTAATTTCAGGCAATTTGTTTAAATAAATGTACATAAATTTGTCAATCAAAGTTTGTTTCTCGGTGCAAATCATGATCAAAAAGGTCGATTGTAAATGGATTCAGCTCATCCATTCCCAATTCTGCCAGTACTTTATTAGAGAATGTTAAATATGTCCTCAAGCAAAACCAATACTTCATTACACACGTTTTTGTGAATTGAAATTTTTTTATTAGTTGCATGCAAACGATGTAAGATGTCTTCACTCATGTAGTTTTTGTATTTTTCTTAAAAATTGTTTGGATTGAATAAGAAGCACGTTGTCAATACGATTGCAACTTTGTTGTGGTTGAGCAGTATTTGATTCATCGGCGAGTGAAGTGTTCCGATGTGTTCCGCTCTGCATCGTTTTTAAGAAAATTTAATACTTGGAAAGCTTCAAGATAGGTGACACATACTTGACCAATTACAGTTATTAATTCTTGAAAGGATGTCGGTCTACGTACGTTGATTAATAGTAATCGCAAGTAAACAATCTGCATTGTTTGGGTAAACAGTGAACAAACGACTTAATGCGAATATAGATTAGTACGAAATAACGTTAATTAACACCATCTTACACAAGTCAGTCAGAGGTCATAAATTACTAACCAAAATGATCGTGCATGACCTTGTACTTGTGAATTGATTCATTATAATATCATGCCACTGTTAACTCTTATAGATCATGATTATGCCAATAGGCACAAAAATATCATAATAACTCAAGTTGTCAAACCCAGGTAGGAAAGTGCTCTCTTGCAGACTGAGGGCAAAGTTTATAAACCAAGTCGTAGGTGAGGTTTTAAATTGGCTAAGGTCTTCAATGGGTTCTTATCAAGGTTTGAATTTTCACAACCGGGAGAATTTTGTTGTAAAAATGAAAAAAAAAAGATTTATATTTTTGACAGACAAATTATTTGGCTTTGATTTTGACACTCGAGGAATTTCAAAACGCAACTTCTCAAATTACATAAAAATCGCGTAATTTACATTCGTCCGTAGAAAAGTAAGTTTTCTCACCGCAATGAAAGTGCTCACAGCCTACATTTCTAACCGGTTGTGGAAATAGTACATTTCAAACCTAGGTAAGAAAGTGCTCTCTCGCAGGCTGGGGGCAAAGTTTATAAACAGAGCGGCAAACGAGGTTTATATATAATTGCCCAAGCTCTGCAAGGGCACTTTCTTAGCAACGTTTAAATACTATTTTTCCCAAACCGGCAGAATTTGTTGTTAAAAGAAAAAAAGATTTATATTTCTGACAAAAAAATTAGGCGTCTTTGATTTTGACACCTGAGAAACTTGTAACGCAGCTTCTCAAATACCATAAAAATAGCTTGATTTACATTCTCCCCTACAAGAGAAAAGTAAACTTTCTGAGCCAATTGAGGTGCTCACAGCCTACATTTCTAACCGGTTGTGAAAATAGTATATTTTGAACCTAGGTAAGAAAGTGTTCTCTTGCAGACTGGGGGAAAGTTTATAAACAGAGCCGCAGGCGAGGATTATAATTGCCTAAGGTCTGCAAGGGCACTTTCTTAGCAAGGTTTAAATACTATTTTTTCCAAACCGGCAGAATTATGTTGTAAAAAGGAAAAAAGATTTATATTTCTGACAAACAAATTAGGCGAATTTGCTTCTCAAATGATTTTGACACTCGAGAAACTTCAAACGCACCTTCTCAAATGTCATAAAAATCGCGTGATTTCCTTTCTCCCCTAGGTGAGAGAACTTTTTCACCTCAATTGAGGTTGTGGAAAAAAATGTATTCATCCCATGTAGAAATATGTGAATGTAATAAACAAATCTGGGCAATCGTATGCGCAAACATATGTCATGGCATCTTGGACGTATTTTTGCATGTGCAATGACTGTAAATGTGGCCGGTAGTATAATCTCTTTTTCTAATTCGTTGAAACAATTTTTGATATTTCAAGATTTACAGCATTTTCACAAATCATCAACTGATTGTTATTTAGTTTTTTATCTGTTGAAATAATATCTATCTTCTTGCCAAAATAAAATCAGATATTGCAATCTGTCGTATGAGCGATGAGTTTTTGAAACTTGCTAAACTTTGTTTAGTACTCGCATTGAATAGACAACGTTGCTTGTTTTGTTCATTAGTGTTTTTTATAAAGGAAATTTTAAGAAAGATGAGATCCGATTTTTTCAATTCAATTCGGGGCCTTTCAATATTAATAGTAAATGTTTATATAAAATGATACCAACTTTATTTTTATATTTCCGTCAACGACAGGTACTAATATATCCCAAATTAAACAATAATGACGTCATCGTGTAGAAATTTCATTTAATTTAAAATCAATTTATAAATAATAATTTTAGAGTAAAATAAAACGTTGTTTGTATGTATTGCGGGTATAAAATAGATTATACCGCTTAAAAATTTCCTTACGCTACAATCTATTTTTATACCCTTAATACATAAATAAGTATTTTCATAAGAGCAAAGTTTAGCAACAATTTCTTTAATACGGCAGTAATATTAATTATTAACATTTAATTTTGAAGCAAATTCGATTTTATTTCATAAGTAGTGTGCGGGGATCTTTTGTCAAAATTGGTGCACTAGTACGTACAAGAAGAGTACAGCTGGAAAAATCACATTTTTATAATTTTGCGATATGCTAAATTGAAAATTTAAAACGATATAAATTATAGATTAAAAAATTGTGGAAATTTTTGTTCAAAATATTGACAGTCATACCTGTATGAAACTTAAATTGATTTTGTTTTATTCTGACTAAAAAAAGTTAGTTCAAAGTTTTTTGTTAAAAAATAGTTCAAGTTCTTTGTACCCATTAACAACAATACAGATGATCACGGTATTAATACATTGTTTTTTATGCATTTCAATCTTATCACGTAAAAGAGCAGGTCTTGATCTATATATACATATACATATATAGATTAAGATATTAAGATATATATATATATCCTCGATAACAAACATTGTCAATTATGTTTTGTGATTACAATTTGTTGTTCTAAAAAATAAATTTATATTCACTTTACCTGTTTCTATTGCATTCACAACCCATTAAATTGCTTAATTAATGCATGTTGCGCGGTATAAATACTATTACAAAATTTAAAAAGATGATAATAAAATTAAAATAATTATTTGAATGCTACATGACATAACTGATATTTGTTAAATTTATCAAATATCAATTATATGGTATATATGTTGCGCCTTAAATTTATTAATTTTTAATACATTTTAAATTAAGTATATAATTAATTTAATTAATTTTAATTAAAGATTTGCGTAAAAACTTAAATAATGTAAAATTTACATGTTTTTTTTAATGCAAATTTTGCCTAAAATGTACGTTAATTTTTAGTAAATTTAAAAAAGTAAATTTACATAAATTTGGAAATGGTATTTTATATTTCATTGGCGGACATTTTACGCAAATAAGACGTAACAAACCACATAAATAAAACGTTTTATGAAATGTTTAATATTTCATAGTTTACGTTTTAAAATGTAACTAAAACTTAACCGTGTCATGTGGGTGGTTTCAACAATTTTTGTTAATTTTATGATAATTAAAGCGGATTTTTTCAAAAATAAATGCAATGCTAGAGAATGCCAGTCCGATAATAAGAAATCCATATATAAATTTAAAATGTTTTAATGATAAGGGAATAAGTTCATTTTCATCGTCCACCTTCAGTTGATCAATTTTATATTTCAGTAAACCCATTTCAAAAAAATGTTGCATCTTCTTGCAAATTATGCTGGCCATTGGGTGGCCTCTAGTAATAGTTAGAATGCTATAACGAGAAACAAGCTTGAAGAAATGTATTTTCTTTTTTTCCGATTCGGATATAGCATAAAAATCGAGGAGGTCATTATAGTTTGTTAAAACGGTTAAATTTCTGTGGGTGATTAATGTCTTTATGTCTTCATTAGTTAATATTAGCTTTGTTTTTCTGAAATAATTATCGAGAGTGGAATTTCCTGAAAACATCGTAGTAATATCAGCATGGTGTCCTGCAATGCTCAGTCCAGCATCCATAATATCTTGAACACTATCAATTTGTTTTCCTTGCATATTTTTAAGTATAATTGAATAACACAATCCGGAAAATGCACTCATTATAATTAATGTAGAAATTACCCAGACCATAAATATTATTTTGGTTGGTATGTTTGTTGGTGATTTGGCTACTTGAAATAGTAATATTGCGTAAATATTAAAAACAACTTCGGTTAGATTTAATTCATTAGATAATAAAAAATAAGCAATAATTGTTAGTAAAATTGATGTTATTATTGCAATCCATACAGTTAATTCAAATACGTATATAATGGTTCTCCAAATTGCTATGTTATCTGCTTTAGGTGTTAATATAAAATAGTCTTCTAAATTATGTGGATATACAAAGCTGTATTCCCTAATAGTAATTTCAACGTAAGGATATATATCCATTACAATAGACGACAAAAAATCATTAATTAGTGAGAAATTATAAGATAATCCAATGTCTTTGATAAAAGAATACGTAGTCAGTAGATAACTTGATACGTTGCAACCTTTAAAGTCTTCTATTGAATGTTCATAAACATTTCTAATACTTTCTAAATTTATTCTATCGCAAGAAGTAAGCAATATTTTTTTATATGAAAAACCGCAATTATCTGTAAAATCTTGAATTTTATACAAGTTTCCATTTCTATCCAAAATAGTAGTTTTTAATAATCGTTTCCGGCCAATGTAATTAGAAAGACCGTCAATATTTTCGCTTCCCGTATATACAATTAAATAATAAGCGCTTGAATTTGTTGCAAACTCTTGTGTGTAACCTGCATATAAATACAATGTAATTTTAGATATTTAATCCAAAACGATTATTACAAATTCCGCAGGTGTTTCCAAATATCCTAAATTTATGTTAGTATATTCCTTTATTAAAGAAACTCTTTGTTTTATGTAAATCATCTTTGAAAGTTTGTCAAATATATCATCATCATCATCATCATAATCAATAAATAGTAAAGATGTTCTAAGTTCTTTGAAATAGTCGTAAATTTTCTTGGCGCATCCCGTAAGCGATAATGAATTGTTACTCTGCAAATTAAAAAAAACATTGTCAATATTCTTAAAGAACTTAGAAATATTTAATAAAATTTCGATTTCATTATTAACAAACATTCTTTAAAAAATAATAGTAATTGGTTTAAATATTTATTACAAAAAACAAAAAAGGGACCGCTAATTAATTGCAATTTAAATGTTTGTCCAAAATTTTATGTAACATATTGAAGGTGTCTGTAAAAAACAGTCGGTGTTACCGTATATATTTTTCAAATATATTTTAATTTAAAAGAAAAGTTGAATCGGTAAAAAAACATATTTTTTAAACTATAAAAATAAAAACAAAAATGTTCAAAATTTTACATAAAATTAGAAATATTTTTGCTACAATTATCACAGGAAACGATCTTATTCACACTAGGGACGAATTACACACACACATATATATATATATATATATATATATATATATATATATATATATATATAATAATCCACTTAAAGCCAAGTTTTATTTATCACCGTAACAATTGCGTTATCGAAATCATGAATATTATCCCCACCAGTGACTATCTTGCAAAAAACTGTACCACAAAATAAATGACAGCTGTCAATTAATAAAGTTAGGATTTATTTAAATAAATAACAATTATTGTTCATCGCTTGCTGCAACATATTCGAAAAAACATTG